>APFE030322924.1:20940-69182 GCA_000404065.3 Pinus taeda
TGCAAACAAATATTCATCAGGAAACTTATCCTCTACAGGAGAATCTTCTTTAGTATTCTGAATCCTAGACAAGAAATCAGCTACTGTATTTTGTTTTCCTGGTCTATCCAACACAGTAATATTGAATTCCTGTAAAAGTAGGAGCCATCTTGTCACTCTGCCATCAGTAACAGGTTTGTTCATTAGATATCTAATCGCAGAATGATTAGTATGAATAAAAGTTTCATAGCCTGTTATATAATGTCTAAACTTATTGATTGCATGAACAACAGCTAAGAACTCTTTTTCAGTCACAATATAATTCAACTCAGTGGGAGTTAAATTTTTACTGGTGTAGTAAATGGCATAAGGAACTAAATCCTTTTGACCCAACATAGCTCCTAGAGTTGTATCTGAAGCATCTGTAGAAATATGGAAAGGGAGTTTCCAATTTGGTCCTCTCAAGATAGGTGCTTCAAATATTCTTGTTTTCAAAGTTTCAAAGGTTATTTGACAATCAGGATCCCATTTGAATTCACAGTCTTTTGTAAGCAGTTTTAAGAGTGGAGATGCTATTTTAGTGAAGTTTTCTATAAATCTTCTATGGTATCCAGTAAATCCTAGAAAACTTCTAACATCTCTTTGACAATTTGGAATAGGCAACTTGGAGATGACTTCAACTTTTGATCTATCAACTTTAATCCCATCCCCTGAAATGTGATGTCCCAAACAATACCTTCAGTAAACATCATAAAGCATTTTTCATGACTTAATGAAAGATTTGTCTCTTTACATCTTATAAGTGCTTTTTCCAAATTCTCTAATTCTTCTTAAAATAAGTCACCATAAACTGTAAAATCATCCATATAAACCTCTACACAATCATGGATTAGATCATAAATAATTCCTAGTACTACTCTTTGGAATGTTGCGGGTGCATTACATAATCCAAAAGGAAGCACTCGGTAAGTAAAAGCTCCCCATGGACAAGTAAATGTGGTCTTATCTTGATCTTCAGGTGCTACCTGAATTTGATTATAGCCACTAAAACCATCCAAGAATGAAAAGTACTTTTGCCTGCTAGTGTGTCTAATACCTGATCGATAAAGGGCAAAGGAAAGTGATCCTTCAAGGTTGCTTTATTCAATTCCCTGTAATCAATGCATACTCTCCATTTACCATTCTTTTTAGGTACTATAACCAAAGGAGAAACCCATCGGCTATCTGAAATTGGATAAATGAAGTTTACAATGAGTAGTTTTTGGAGTTCTTCTTTCACTATCTCCCTAAGGTTTGGATTCATCCTTCTCTGAGGTTGTCTAATTGGTCTACTATTTTCCTTGATGTAGATGTAATGAATACAATTCTTAGGGTCAATACCTTTCATATCAGTATATTCCCATGCAAATGTAGTAGAATGTTTTTGTAAGATTTTGGTTAGCTCTCCCTGTTGTGATTTTTCCAAGTTCTTGTTGATATTCAATGTTTTACCTGAAAAAATTTCAATGGAAGAACTACCAAACTCTTCCATAGAGTAAAGAGACATTTTTCTAGATGATAGATACTCAATGTCAAAATCTAACTAAAATTGTGTGTGGTCATATTCTGAAGATATTTCAAAATTTTCTAATGTGTTCAAAATTTGACTATCTTCAATGATTTCAGAAATGGTAAAGACAGGTTGTGTAGTGTCCTCATCATCGACCCATTCATTATATCCTACTTTTGTAATTGCTTTTGCTGGAGGATACAAATTGAATTTCTTTGTCGAATTACCATCAGAAGTGTACATATCCCCAAATCTACAACTAATGAAAGCATCAGCTATGGCTAGCCAAGGTCTTCCTAAAATGAGTGGGTGCCCTCCTAGATTACTCTTGGGAGTCAAAATCATGAAATCTACTGGATATTCCGAAGAATCTAAGGAGACTGAAATATCTTCTAATACACCATCTCGTTTGATTATAGATCGATCTGCAAGTTGCAGTAAGGTAGGTGTAAAAAGAAGATTAGGAAGTTTTAGATGTTCCATAGTCTGTCTACTCATAATGTTGATAGCATCCCCTAAGTCAATCAAAGTATTTGGAATTTCTACCCCAGTGATATGTGTCTTGACAATTGGACTATCGGGATCTACATACTTCTGCATGGTAATTTTTCCCATCATGATATTTTCAATTTTTCCTACGAGGTGGATTCTTCTTGTATCTCTTGGTTTCCTTCCTGGTCTTTTGAGACTCAACTCCTTTATTGTTTTTTCTAGAATATGGATCTCTTTAATGGCTTGTAGCAAAGGAATCTTGATATAGACATTCTTTAATTCATCTAGGAAATCATAGTCAGGCAACAAGATTTGTTTTTCCACTCCTTTTTCAATTTGTAATCTTTCATGAAAGGGAGGTGTGGATGAAGATGCAGGTTGCTCAACTATAGGAGTTGTGGGGGCTGACTCTTTTTCTTTTTCTTTTTGAGTGTTTGGGTTTTGAAGAGATGCTTCAGAATCTTTATTGGCTTCAAGAGAATATTCCTGAGAAATAATTTACTTTTGAGCATCTATAGAAGGTTTTTCTAAAACTCTACTAGATCTGAGTTGTACATCATTGAGAGGAACAATCATATAGGTAGGAAATTGTTTTCCTTCTACCTAAGAATTTTGAGGATTTTTATTGTTAGGATTTGGCAATGGCTAGGAAGGTAGTTGATTTACTTTTTGTTGGAATGGAAGCAAGAGTTGAGAATTTTGTTGAGGAGTTTGTTGTTATTGTGGAAATGGTAATGAAAGTTGTGGGTTTTGATTTGGAAGTTGTGGAGCTTGTTGATTTAGAAAAGATGGAGGATATTGGTAAAATTGAGCAGATCTCCCATAAGGATTTTGCCTACCTTATACCCATGATTGATATGGATTTTGAGATTGGGGCCAAGGTTGTTGCCAAGGATTCCAATTTGGTGGGGGTTGAAAGTTCATAGGATTGTTGAACCCTTGATTTTTTTTCCCCTGCCATGGTCTCCTTGTAACAAAACAGAGAGACTCCATGGAATTTGGATCTTCTTGAAAGACAGCTTTGAGCCCAGAAATTGAAGGAAAATCCTTGGTCTCATGGCTTTCCGAGCAAATCATACATGTTTCTACAACTTTTGCATCCAAGGGACATTCCCTTAGAGCATGTTTCTTCCTACATTTTGGACAAAAGATGGCCAAAGCGTCAGCTTCTTCTTTCTGCTTGTTTTGTATTTTAAAGGTGTCTAGTTGCTCACTAAGGCTCCCTAAAATATCAGTTTTGAACTCATCAAGCATATTACCAATCTCTGCCCTACTTACTGAACTGGTTGCAGATTTGTTTGCTCTAATAAAAGAAGGATCTCTAGGCACTTTTGTAGTTTTAGATTTTCCCCTTGACAGATGGACACATAGTTCTGCTATGTCATGAAGTGGAAGTTGAGAGATATCTCCCTTTCCCATCATGTTTGAAATGTCTATCCACTCATCTCTAATGGCTTTCAATAGAAGGGCTTTCAAGGTCTCCTCATCTAGATTACTCATTTTTTCTCTCTTTAAGTTGTATTGAAATATTTCAAGTAGGTCCTCCAAGTTTTCATCTTCTTTTTGCATCATCTTGAATACCTCATCCTTATGATTTGTGGGCATGCAATAGTCCAGGTATCTATCCAAGAATGTTTGTTTCATATCATTCCAACTATTAATAGACTGAGTGGATAATCCCATGAACCATTTCAAAGCAGCTCCTTTTAATGTTGAAGGAAACAGTTTGAGTTTTTGAGAGTCTTCCATATAATCATAGGTTCGACACAAGACTTAAAACTCAAATAGAAATGTTTCGGGATCATCACTTCTCAACCCATGAAAGTTTTGGGAGGACAGACGGTGAAATGTTTTTCATTGTTGTATGAGTTTCCTCATCAGCTATAAGGAATCAAAATGAGTTATCCCCTACCCTATTTCCTCCGTTGTTACCTCTTCCTCCTCAATTTCCTCCTCCTCTACCTCTACCTCTACCTCCAAATCCATCTACTACTTCCTCTGTCATGATAGTTTCTTCAGAGTCCTCAGAGTCCTCTGGTTCTTCTATTAAGGGAGGATGAGAGGGAGTTTCTTCCTTTTCTTCTTCAGGTGATTCTACTTCTTGAATTACAATATGCTCTCCTGTAGAGGTAAATAAAGGGTCTTCCTCTAAATGAGATTTGGTAGATGGTGTAGGAGAGTCCTCTAATTCAGCTGCTCCTTGAATTACAAGAATCTTAAGGCTAGGGGTAGATGGTGGTGAATCTTGTCCATGCCTTGAAGAATATGGAGTTGTGAAAATAGAACTCTTGGCTCTAGCTATAAACCATCCCCTAGAATCTCTTTCTCTATGCATGTCATTTTTTATTTTTAAGTTGGGCTAATAATTCTCTTTATGATCTTCCAAGTCACACTGGGTGCAAGAAGAGATCATACTTAAGAAATTATTGAACCAATAACTCTCTTTTCTGATCCTCCAGATCACACTAAGTGCAAGAGGAGAGAATACTTCAAGAATTTATCAATTCTTCCCTTCTTTTTATTGTTTTTTTTTTTAGGAAATTGGCTACCTAGTTACACTTCCCCGGCAACGACGCCAAAATGTTTGGTCAATTTAGAGTGTCCTAAATTGCTGTATTAATTGTCAATCTGGGAGTCATAAACTGTTGAAGTGCGGCACACTATATGTGAAAGACAACCTATTTCTTACTTTTGTTTTGTCGTTTTTGAGTTTTTGTTTTGTTTTGGGTTTATTTCTGTTAATTCCCTAATGTGAGATAGAAATTCTAAAAGACAAGTATGATATAAATGTTCAAGGCAATGATGTCCTTTAAAATGATTTTCAAAACTTCAAACTTTAAAAAATTGGTTTTAAAACATGAAATGATGAAACTAATTCCTAAAAGAGAGTGAAAATGTGCCACTATTCTAATTGAACCACAGTGAGCTAGTGACCATGAAACTCAGTATCCTTGCTACCGTAAAAATATAAGAAAAAATGAACTCAAAGAAATCCAAAAATTGCAAGCAAAGTAAACTAAAATCACATTACATCAACTCATGTTTTGACCGTTCACCATTTGACTCGCTCTGGCTTTAGGAGGTAACTGAGAATGACATGAGCAATTTAATAACTAACTTGCAGAAAAATAAACTAATATCAAACTATGCATTCATACTTGAAACTCTCACCATTTGACTCGCTCTGGCTTTAGGAGGTAACTGAAAATGACATGAGTAATTTAATATCTATCTTGCAGAAGAGTAAATGAACAAAACTGAAATGAATAACATAGTGCTAGAACTAAAAACTAAAGGAAATGAATCAACAGAAGGACAAGAATAATTCCATGTCATTAGTCATTATAAACCTATGTGCAAATGCCCGGGCTACCTATTGTAATCTCAAAGAAAGGCACTGATCAGTTAACAACATTATAAAACATGAAAAGCTATGGACAACTATCAAACATTAATACCATAAGAAATGCAATATATATACAAGTGAATGACTATGGCATAAGGAATGTAAAGAAATAAAGCATGAAACTATACAGTAATAAACAAAACCTCGGCCTGTGTAGGGGCCCTCTGCAAAATCCTCGGACAATCAACGATCAACCATGAATTGAGCTTATAAATAGAGTCTTCTCATGTATTAAAATGCAGTCATAACACAGAGATAAAGTCACAGAAAAGTGGGCTCATTAACAGTCAAAATTACATTACCAAAGCTAACTAATATGCATACGAGAATACATTATTTATAATAGAGGATGACATAACTACTTTCCTACAATCTGTGCTGATAAAAGACACATAAACAACCATGTCCCGAAATTTAGCATTATGGCTTCCATGAACATTAAATCTTTGGAGGGTGGCTGTTGGATTCGGTTCATGGAGAAGTCCACAGGTGTTGATTTGTCCCCTGAGATTTAGGAACAACCATGCAAAGCTTCACATGGTGAAAAACAAAGTTTTATCACCGTAGGACTCTTAAGTTGACCAGCTCTTTTCCCACCGTTGACTATGGCCTCTTTTGATGAATTTGAATGAGCCAATAGGACTCTGTCCATGTCCACGTCATTTGCAACTTGCCCATGTGGCTCAATTCACCTGAAGACACCTGCAATATAGAATTTGACAAAACAGCTACGGAAAGTTGGGTTGGCTGTGGAAAGTGACAAGATTCTGCAGCTTATAAACAAAAATCTAGTTCAAATAGCAACACAAACACATAGTCAAGAAACAACTTTAAATGCCCCTTTTTAACTAATATGCAATGATACTGATGAATTAGGAGGTTCAGATGAATGGAAAGAAGCTAGAAAAAGGTGTAGGAAAGATGCAAGTTTGGGACTCAACACCATCTACATCTACTTTTAGATTTGGGAACAAGGTATGTTACTTCTCCTTATTTTTTTGTTTTATGTAGAAGTAATTGGATTAGGTAAAGTTATATTTGTCTTCTATTTATGGTTTGGGGTGATTTTTTAACCCTCTCACCATGGAATCCTAGATCTTTGGTTAAGAAAGAAAATCCCTATAGTAAGGCTATATAGAGACCTAAGAAAATAGACATTCCACACTTGGGGTTGTGATGGATGGTGCAAGTGCCCTCAAGAATAGGTATCTATAAAGAAATATCGTAGGATGCTCTCATTAGAACACATCCATTAATGTACTTGTTGGGTGAGTCCTTTCCAAGAAAACTTGGTTGCATCCATGAAAGCATTCCAATATTCATTAGCTCTAACAACATTATTGTCATGAGATAAAAGTATATTTCCAATGAATTAGGAAAACCATGAGGTTGAGCTACAATATTAGAGAAATCATATGGATTATAAAAATCAATCAACTTAAGATAAACAACTAGATTTTTATTAATTAAATTTCAATCATCATCAAATAATCTTATTATAGTTTCCATAGATTCAAGTTCTAAAAAATAATTAAATTATTGTCTTAAGCTTATATCTTCTTCACTTGTAATCCAACACAATACAAAATAAACCTTTTGTGTTTCTTATTGTAGTGTAACTCTTTGATATATTTTATTTAGATGTAGTTACTAGTTGATATATTTAACTAACATTCAAAACATTCTCACCTATATTTACATACAAGAATAAGCCTAACAAACACCCAGAAATGGATTTTATCCTCACCAACAATGCCAAAAATGTTATCGCCTAAACCAGCAACGTAGTGGAAAGTCCAACTATAGGTACTATCGTGGGGCAACAAGATGGAAACTGCACCATTTTCACCTTCGTGCAATATCTACTTCACTTTAGGCCAACTCTAAAGGCCAAGAGGTTAATTCCTATCTATCAATGATAGATGATTAAATGTATATCTTTAAGTGAATTAATTCCATGAAAGATTATGATTTACTTTAATGAATCCACAATACCTACAAAAATTTAAAATGAAAAGATTATAACAAGTGATTAAATGCCTTAAGATTGCTTTCCAAGATGAATAGCATAAAATACAACTATCTAATAAATAGAGAATGGTTAGCAAATATTTGGTGTGTGAACAAAATATGGTGTTAAGATGAACAATAATGAAAACATTAGATTTGCATTAAGATGCTTATTATTTCAATAAATGGCATTCAGAAGAGGTTGCTTGAAAAGGTGAATTTAGGAGACACAATTAATTCAACTTATTAAGTAGGTTGTATTGCATTAAGGTTGTAGTTATTCAAACCATTCTTTATGTTAATAACAAATATTGGCAATATCTCCCTACGAGGGCTACATCCCAATGGTTAGTAGATAAACATATAATAGGTCGAAAATATTGTAAATCATGTTGGGAATTATTTATTTGGACCAAAAAATAACCTTGTTGATTTAAGATATACACACTTTTGAGAGTTGATGTGGACCTCTATCCCAATATAACATTAAATGCATGCATTCTCTAGTAGACATATGCAATAGGGGTATCAACATGTAAATTGGACACAAGGGGTTATGTTCCTAGCAATGGAAAATAAAATTGATTCAACTTGGAAGAATAATAGACACAAAAGGCTACAGGGCAATAATATCTTATTTCAAGGATCTTCCACTCAAATGAGGGTTTCTCCTAAAAAACTCTATGATCTTCTAAGTACAAGCATTTCGTGGAAAAAAAATATTGTGAAAACTAAAACCAGGCACATTGATGCAAAAGCGAAAGATACAAATTCTCCCCACTTATCAACCTGTAATTCCAACATGGCTCCTAGTCCTACTAAAGTCCTATCAAGAAGTGCATTGTGATACCAAGTTCAGAGCTAAAGTAAAATAAGAGATATCATACAAGAGGATAAAGGATTCAACCTCATAGTTTTGAGGTTTGTTTATGTCGTTTCATCATGTTGACATAAAGAACTCCAAATAGAGGTATTATGCAGTGGCTAAATATGTTTTACGTAGAAACTCCATCTTCATTACCTCAGATATTATAAGATAATCCTTACTTACCTGAACTTCGCGTAAGGTCAATTCCTGGATTGACATGATCTATTTTTACTCATATAAAGTCTTGATCAACCTTTTTATGCCTCAAAAAGATCAATCATCAATGTCTTACGTAACCCTGTAATCTTTTCCCTCAGTTTCATCTTGCAATGGGATTATAGAGAGTTTCCTACATAGGTTTTCCCCTTGTTGATATTCTCCATGATTGAAATAAAAAGACTATGTCATGTGTGACCTAAATGTGACATGTATAAGCCAACCAACTTCTTTTTTATCAAATATACTCTAAAATGTTTTGTTTTGATCAATCTCCTAACTACCATTGTATAGTGTAATGTTCGCATTAAATTTGACTTTGAAGGTAGATGCATAGGCTTCTTGAGGCACATTCAAGAATGTTAATATAATTAACCTTTTTGTAACCATTTTCTATTCCCCTACTTAGCATGTGAAACAATCATCTATCTTGCAAAGTATTGTAAAGGCAGATGATATGTGAGGGATTCAATGTCACATACTCAAGAAAAGGCAACAAACTACCTTTTTGTTCTTTTTTTCTAAAAATAAAATGAGAATTAATGATGATGTATTCAACTTTGGCATGAGATGTTTTGTGGAAACACTACTTTATGCATGTGTGTTAGCATAGTGGTCCTGTACATTAGCCTATATTGAGTGTCAACATTTCCATGTGCTTCAATAATACATTATGTATTGGGGTAACACATTATTGGACTACAACAAATGTCTATAGAAACCACTGTAACACAAAAATTGGTATGCTTCCATTACCCTATGTTTAGACATAACTCTTTCTACTACCAACAAGTTATTATGTATTAGTGGGGACATGAATAAGATCTGGTATAAGAAAAGATGATATATCAATTAATTGAGTGGCTCACAAACTATGTAAGACTAGCAATGCTCCAACACAATGAAAATTCTCTCATGAAACTAAGTTACGGCACCAGAATATCATAATTCACATGCATCACTAGACATATAATAGTTACTAAAATGTATGGGGTGTCAACCATTAATATTTCATGTGAAAAAAGCACCATGTTATCAACTTTAAGGTATGTAAATCATGTAAATACTATACATGAAGCCTTTTGAGGCATTAGCTCACTTTACTAATAGTAATTACCCAGTGGTCCAAATTTACACATCTTATTCCATACCGATGTCAAGGAGGTATGGATATTGTTTAACCCAACAATTCCTAATATTATTACAATTTTAAATTCACGAGTTTGTTTCTTTAATTAATAGAATGCCTAAAAAAACATAGCATTGCAGTGTGTACCCTTGCATGGATAGTTAATAAAACATTCAACAATATGTGACTTAGAGTGGGATTTAGGATCGGGTTCCAAAATATTCTCCCAACCACTGATGGGTTGTTCAAATATACAACTGTCACCCCCTAGTGAAAGAATATTGTCCCAATGACTAGACCACCAGATACACTAGGGATTCCAAAGATATTTTCCCACATCCACCCTTCTAGCTTAAGATATTTAACTACATTCTTTTTCGGGGATTCTAAAGGTAACTTCATTCACCCATCATCCCATGAAGGGTTCTAGAGATAGATATCCTCCACTCTCAATTAATTTAGTGATTCCAGAAGTCTACCTCACCTCCACCCTTTTGACTTAAGATATTTAATTGCATGCTTATTTAGGGATTACGGTGGTAATTGCCTCCACCCATCAGCCCACGAGGGGTTCCAGAGATATATATTCTCCACTCTCACTTGACTTCTGTATTCTAGAGGTATTCCTTACCTCCACCCTTCTGATTTAATATATTTAATTGTAGGCTTGTTCAGGGATTCCATAGGTAAGTTCCTCCACCCATCAACCCATGAGGGGTTCCAGAGATATATTTTCTCCACCCTCACTTGACTTAGTTATCCTAGATGTATCTACATTTGATGGAAGATAAAGCCACTAATTCTATTGTACAATGTTATGAGACATGAAGGTTATTCGAGGTGTTCCATACCTAACAGAAAATGAATAATCCATTAGACGTGGATCCAAGTTTTCCTCCCTTTGGAAAGTCAAACCAACCAAGCCATAACTATTATTTAACTATCCAAGTACCGATATGAGACATTTATAAGGTCCTTCCCTCCCAAGGATTAATATTAATCAATTGAATAACCTCGATAATAGGTCGCATTACATACCAAAGTTATGAAAACCCTACCACCCATTTTTCTTGTGAGATAGTTGAAAGTGTTGATGAGAAGGGAGTCACATTTAGGTCTAGTTTCAAAAACACATTATTACACAACTTTGGACATAACTAGTGATGGTTTAAAACGATTGACATATAGGGTGCAGTTCATTATCATGACTCACCTCTGTTGTTGCAGTCTTAACACTATGCAAGTTCATCCAATAGGTCCCATGATTTCTAGGCTTGTGCTTGTCCCTCGCAGAAATGCCCCCGATCTTTTTTTCCAATACCCTTCTTGCTCTCTCTATTGTCTCGCTTTTTATTCCCTACAATTCAACTGTTGACCAAGGTTAGTTATAGCCTAATCTCTTTGGACCAACATAAATTTCACACCCATCCCTCCTAGCTAGGTCATTGCTAATCAACCTTGCAGGCCAATCAGGGTTATACCATTTGGCCCACACCATATGTCATTTTCCCATAATTTGTCCTGAAGCTAACAAAATGTGAGAGAAAAATCTTCTCCGCTACCTGCCAATTACCCTCATGAATGTTCTAAGTTTTCATGGCTACACAACTCAACCTGAGGGAGGAAAGGAATGCACCCTCATTTGGACGCTTTTCCTTTTTTCTTTTACATTTTACCCATCCTTTGTTTATTATTATATTATTTTATTTCGGTTAAGGGAAGAGAATTCCACTAGACAGGTAAGTTTTTTATCATAAGGTAAGACAATTCAACCTCGGCTAGCAACCTTTCTAAACCATCAAGGGTTATACCAATAGGTATAGTTTAATTTTCTTCATAAATAGTAATGTGTGTCACAATAGCCAATTAAGGTCCTCAATAGCCTAGTGTGCATACCTCTTTTGAATTTTACAACAGCCACATATGCTTATGTATTTATATATACTCATAAAATCTAAAATAACAAGTGCAGAAATTTACACTAGCCATATAGGGTTTATAAAAGCCATATACATGCCTTTTTCATTATTTCCAAATAATGATTACACCCTTAAATGGTGTTTCCATACACATATATGCATAGTTGCACTTATTATATTCAACATGTATACACGGGTAACTAGGGAAGTACTTACTATGACCCTACATGTGCGAGGTGGCCACAACAATATTTTCCTTATATACAAGAAAGTACCATGGCAAGGTCCCTAGGCACGATATGTACTACATTGCAACATGACTAGGGTCATTATATTTTGATTAGTTTCTTACTCCATTTGGCATGAGGACATGTCATCCCTTAGGCATGGGGGAGATGTCGAATAACAAAGTTAACACCATTTACCTTATTAGTTGGTCTCCTTTTTATCGCATCCTTGCATTTTCTTATCATGCCTATTGCTACATTCACCCATACTAATGTGCTTAAAAACCTTAATGAGTAAAATGTTATTAACATTTATAATTTCCTTTGTTTTTAATGATTTAGGAAGGATTTAGACTAATCTTGCTAATGACATATGTTCTTAGTTAAATTCAGTTCACTTTTAGAAGTGATCTTCTGATGTCATTTCTGAGCTCAAGGATATGAATTTACAAAATCTAAGACACGGTTTTTGATGAAAATAACCCTAATATATTTTTTTGTTCATTACTTATGTCTAAGTTGCACATGTGGACCTCTAGTTGAGTAAAAAAAGTTCAACCTGAAATCAGGAAGAGTTCTAGATAGATAGTCAACTTCCACCTGAATTTCTGTATAGATGAAGGTGATTATCAAAATTCCAGAACATGGGCTTTGTGTAGAATACAACCATTTAATTGATGTATGATTATTTTTCAAAACATAAAATTCTATTTTCGTGTATATGAAGGTAACTATCAAAATTCCACAAAATGGGTTTTGTCCATAATATACATATTTAACTAATGTATGCTTGATTTTCCAAAAAAGAAAACGATTTGGGAGATAAGGCTAATTCTCTAAAATATGTTTGCTCATATTTATAGTTTCATCCCTCTTCTCCAATGTTTGGACAAATCAGTGCACCCAAGGAGCGAAGGAAACTAAATCAACCTATTCTAAGCATTTTTATGCTATGTGAAATTAATTGTAATCAGACATGGAGTTTACTTCTCCAGCCAAAGATCCATTAAACATGAGAAACCAAATATCTTATAAACTAATTGTGCATAGAAATTATTGATTTGAAGGAATTAATTCTAGAGTTACTTTTACAACCAAGATCCATTAAATATGAGAAACCAAATATCTTAAACTAATCGTACCTAAACGTTATTGATGCGAAGAAATTAGTTCCCATCCACTCCATTGCTCTCCTTTTTGTGTATGTGTATATTTATATTATGAGATGAAAATGAGATATTACAAATTTCTAACCATGGATTCCACTCCCTCTTACAATAATTTTCCTTACACCTTCATATTCTCCTCTATTATATATTGCCCATTCTCTAACATAGATTGTGCTATTTAAATTTGTTCTTAATTAGCTAGCTGAGTTATAGATCTAACTTTCCTTGTATTCATGTTTTTTGTTTTATGCATTCGTCCTCTATAGAAGAAGTCCCCTCACTGAAGGTCATTGGGCAAGGAAATATTCTCTCTTAGGAACAATTAGAGTTGATCATAATTGTCACCATAAGTGTATCCTCTCATCAACTGAATGTAGGAGACATCTTTGTGGAATTTACATCAAATTGTTTTCCTCCCTTTCATTCATTCCTTAGTATTCATTTCCTGCAATTTGTGTAGTTTGCAGGCACTAGGTGTTAGCATAGGCCAAAATAGGCTTTGATCCTGCATTTCCTATGCTTTCATATTGAAGCTTACAAGCCTCTCGGTTGATGATTTAATGCCTAAAATTTATTCATATAATTTACCAACAATCAACATAAATTAATGGTGGTCCAAATAATCTAAAGATTGAAAAACAAAGATGGAATCCCAAACATTTAAATCTTTAAATTTTTAGAGATTCCTTTGTAGTTATTCAATGGTTATGAAAAGAGATAATACTAACAAATTTCATTTTATATCGATTATATAATGAGATTCATTTTCTTCTATCAATGTTCTCACACACATCTACATGAATAATGAATAAGATCTACATGAATAATGAATAAGATTGTTGATAGGCTTTCCAAAAATAGAACATGGTTGGAACTTAAAACACAGTGAATATGTTAAATTATGTTTTCTATTTTGATTTACTATAAAAACAAAAATTGATATCTTTACGCATTATAAGTAAAATTTTCTAACTAATATCCTTGTGAAATATAAAAAGCTATATGATAAATTGTAATTTTATTTTTTATTAATACATTACAAATAGAACCTATGAAAAACTAATAGGAGGAAGTTTGAGGAGGAACTCGGGGATGCGGAAGGTCAAGAGAATCTGTATAACCATGTATAAATGTATGTGGTGCAGTGCTGGAAGAGTAAAGAGACACGGCAGGTGGTGATAATTATTATCTAGTAAAGTGTTTCAATACCTCCTGCTGGGGCTTCCATAGCAGCCGAAGCTCAAAACCTCCTGCTGCACCTTCCCTACCAGCCGAAGCTTAAAATGTTGCAAAACGTTTTGTTGGCGTTGAATTACCAACGGCACTCTGTGGAGGAGTCCATAATGGGGAGCCTGGTTTGGAGTATAGAGCAACGCCTTCAAGGGGATCTGGAATTCCTCAATGTTCGAAATGTAATTACGAATCACATACGTGATAATACCTTTACTCTTCTCGTATGTCCTTTGCTTGATCGCGCGTCCGCTGCTTTCCAAGATTTATTTCGAATGGACTGGAATCCTGCGGTACATCAACACACCCTAAATAAAATCGAAGCTGAAACAGCGAAAAGAAATTTACTGGCATTTTACGTATTATTTAGTTTTCGTCAAAACGATTCCAGGCTTCGTAAATTGGAAGCAGAAAGTCATTTAGAAGCGCTAAGATGAAATTCTGCCAATTCTTAACCTATGTAAGTGTTCTGAAATTTTGTCATAATAATTAACAGTCAGTTGTGGCTCAGCGTCATGGTTATTGAAGTTTATCAGGTTGGATTTTTAATGGTACGATACAGTGTAAAATTTTGTCCTAACAAAATTTTTGATTATGGGTACAAAGTTCAGGTTGATAAAAAAAATGATAGAATTTGCATTTTTTTATTTATTTGTGTTTAATTAAATATTTCTATTTGATAATTATTATGAGTTAATTGAATTGTTCACTGAATTTGTTTAGGATAATTTTATAAATAATTAATATTTTTTTGTCTTAATTTTAATTTCTATAAATAACCTGTGGAAATTTTAACTAGTGTATTAGTATATTTTTATAATAGTTAAATAATTTCAGATTGTAATGTAAATATAAAGTTTTTTTTAAAGATGGGTTCGATTATATCTTTAATATGTTGGGGAATTGAGCTAGAAATTTCTAATTGTCTTAACAAAATATCTAATCATCATCTATTCAAAATCCATGCACAATAAAAATTAAACTAGATATCATTCTAATCATCATCTATTCAAAATCCATGCACAATAAAAATTAAACTAGATATCATTTAAGTAAGTCATTCACATATGACCATTTCCATGAGAGGTAGTCGTCACTGACTAATTTCTCATGATTTTTGAATAGTTCACTTAGCACTCACTGCGTCGGGTGATGCTCACAGGGGTGAAGAAGTGGGATTGAAACTAGTTTCTCATGATTTTTGAATAGTTCACTTAGCACTCACTGCGTCGGGTGATAGTTCTCATGATTTTTGAATAGTTCACTTAGCACTCACTGCGTCGGGTGATGCTCACAGGGGTGAAGAAGTGGGATTGAAACTAGTTTCTCATGATTTTTGAATAGTTCACTTAGCACTCACTGCGTCGGGTGATGCTCACAGGGGTGAAGAAGTGGGATTGAAACTAGTGAAACGTGGAGAACGAATCACATAGCGAAGAAGTGGGATTGAAACTAGTGAAATGTGGAGAACGAATCACATAGCATCAATCATCACTTCCGAAGAAGTGGGATTGAAACTAGTGAAATGTGGAGAACAAATCACATAGCATCAATCATCACTTCCAGGGCTTGCACCTGGTAACCAGGACTTCCCAGGAGGTCACCCATCCCAGATCTCCTCTGGCTCAAGCGCGCTTAACTGTCGAGCTTTTCCCCACAATCAAGCCCACTTAGCTTGCTACCCCATTTGCAAAACTTTAGCAAGTATTGTGCCTTATGAACCATTCAAGTAGAGATCCCTTAACTCTTTTTGAATTTAGTATGGGGGTTGACGCAGTGCATTATATTAGATATCATTCACGTATGACCATTTCCATGAGAGGTAGTCGTAACTAACTAATTTCTCATGATTTTTGAATAGTTCACTTAGCACTCATTGCATCGGGTGATGCTCACAGGGGTGAAGAAGTGGGATTGAAATTAGTGAAATATAATGCACTGCAGTTGACCATTTCCATGAGAGGTAGTTGTAACTAACTAATTTCTCATGATTTTTGAATAGTTCACTTAGCACTCATTGTGTTGGGTGATGCTCACAGGGTGAAGAAGTGGGATTGAAATTAGTGAAATATAATGCACTGCAGTTGAATCCCAAAATGATATCTAATATAATGCACTGCGTAAACCCCCATACTTAAATTCAAAAAGAGTCAAGGGATCTCTACTTGAATGGTTCATGAGGCACAATACTTGCTAAGGTTTTGCAAATGGGGTAGCAAGCTAAGTGGGCTTGATTGTGGAAAAACTCCACAGTTAAGCGCGCTTGAGCCAGAGGAGTTCTGGGATGGGTGACCTCCTGGGAAGTCCTGGTTACCGGGTGCAAGCCCCGGAAGTGATGATTGATGCTATGTGATTCGTTCTCCACATTTCACTAGTTTCAATCCCACTTCTTCACCCCTGTGAGCATCACCTGACGCAATGAGTGCTAAGTGAACTATTCAAAAATCATGAGAAATTAGTCAGTTACGACTACCTCTCATGGAAATGGTCATACGAGTGCTAAGTGAACTATTAAAAAATCATGAGAAATTAGTCAGTTACGACTATGATTGATGCTATGTGATTCGTTCTCCACATTTCACTAGTTTCAATCCCACTTCTTCACCCCTGTGAGCATCACCCGACGCAATGGGTGCTAAGTGAACTATTCAAAAATCATGAGAAATTAGTCAGTTACCCGACGCAATGCGTGCTACTAAGTGAACTATTCAAAAATCATGAGAAATTAGTCAGTTACCCGACGCAATGCGTGCTAAGTGAACTATTCAAAAATCATGAGAAATTAGTCAGTTACGACTACCTCTCATGGAAATGGTCATACGAGTGCGAAGTGAACTATTCAAAAATCATGAGAAATTAGTGAGTTACGACTACCTCTCATGGAAATGGTAATACGTGAATGAACGCAATGAGTGCTAAGTGAACTATTTAAAAATCATGAGAAATTACTCAGTTACGACTACCTCTCATGGAAATGGTCATACGTTGAGACACAATGGGTGCTAAGTGAACTATTCAAAAATCATGAGAAATTAGTCAGTTACGACTACCTCTCATGGAAATGGTCATACGAGTGCTAAGTGAACTATTCAAAAATTATGACTATGATTGATGCTATGTTATTCGTTCTCCACATTTCACTAGTTTCAATCCCACTTCTTCACCCCTGTGAGCATCACCCGACGCAATGGGTGCTAAGTGAACTATTCAAAAATCATAAGAAATTAGTCAGTTACGACTACCTCTCATGGAAATGGTCATACCAGTGCTAAGTGAACTATTCAAAAATCATGAGAAATTAGTCAGTTACGACTACCTCTCATGGAAATGGTAATACGTGAATGAACGCAATGAGTGCTAAGTGAACTATTCAAAAATCATAAGAAATTAGTCAGTTACGACTACCTCTCATGGAAATGGTAATACGTGAATGAACGCAATGAGTGCTAAGTGAACTATTCAAAAATCATGAGAAATTAGTCAGTTACGACTACCTCTCATGGAAATGGTCATACGTTGACTTACTCAACACAGTTGAATCCCAAAATGATATCTAATATAATGCACTAGACTTACTTAACGCACTTGAATCCCAAAATAATATCTAATATAATGCACTAAATAAACCCCTACAAAAATTAAACTTATAAAATTAATTAAAAAATATAAAATTTCTGATTTTTTTAATTATATATTTTTGTTTATAATTATTATTAAGTTTAATTAAATTTGTTTTGAAATTAATTTAATAAAATAATGGATATCTATTATTTTCAAAATAATAATTCTTATCTTATCTAATATATCAATATATTTATGTTTATTTAAAAACATAAATAAACCAGTACATATTCTGAAATTTTAATATCTATAATGAAAAAAATTAAAAAAAATAAATAATAATGTTTTAGTGTATACTAAAAATTATGGTTGTGGGTTTCCCGGAGTTCGCTTAACCTTTGTAAATGTTGTGAAATTTCGTTATATTAAATAACCTGGCTCAGGGTTATGGTTATGGATATTTAATGGCGGGATACAATGTAAAATTTTATCTTGCAAATTTAACATTGAAAAGCTTAGAGGTTCAATCTAAAAAATGGCACAGAATTTGTATTTTTATTTCTTTGAGTTTAATTAAAATTTTTGTTCCATTATTATTAGTTAATTAAATTTATTTAAAATATTTTTTTTCCCTAAAATTTTAATTTTCCTGCAAATAATATGTGAGACTTTTTGTTCTATATCTAATCATATTCTTGATAATCGTATATGATATTTAAACAACAAATTAATATTATATTTTTTAAAATATTAAAATAAATGGTAGTCATCCACTAGCAATTTAGTAGGCAAGCCGTGAAAGGTGAAATGTAAAGTAATGACAAAGTCTCATTAAATGTAAATAAATATTTAATTTGCATCTTTAATTGGTATTGTGTTTATTAAACTCTTATTTAATATATAAAAAATATCATGGTTGTGGAATTCCTGGCGGGAGTTCCACTTAGCAAGTTTATGAGAAGTAAAGTAAATGTCGACTTTTTGTGGTTTAAATTCTTAATTCATGGTTGCCTATTGTAAAGGTGAATGCGGTTTTAAATTTAGGGATTATAGTGGTAGTGGTGGAATCAACCCATAAACTCGCCATTATAAATTCTTAGATATAGATATATATAATATATATATGTTAATAAAACTATAAGGTTGTTATAACATTAAATGATAGTTTATCAAAGAGATTTAGAATAGTAGGTGAAGGAGCCCGCTATTAAGGCGCTCCCTAAGCAAAGGTCACCAGATCCAGTCTTGTTGATACCAAAAAAGCCAGCATGGTCTCCCCTGGTGAGGCTTAGGCAAGGTGCTGTTCCCCAATGACTTTGACGGCTTAGATGCCCTGAGTCATGGCCTCTCAGCCACAGGGCCGGTGACTTTGATGGCTTAGATGCCCCTGAGTCATGGCCTCTCAGCCACAGGTGACTTTGACGGCTTAGATGCCCCTGAGTCATGGCCTCTCAGCCACAGGTGACTTTGATAGCTTAGATGCCCCTAAGTCGTCGCCTCTCAGCCACGGGTGACTTTGATGGCTAGTCATCACCTCTCAGCCACAAGGTAAGATTGATTTTCATGATTCACCCACTTATCAACCAAAAAAAAAGATTAAATGATAGTTTGACTGCAAAATTTGAGGAAATGTTTGCATTTCAAAAAAAATTCAACATTTGGAAGATTAAGATGGATTTAGGTTGACTTTAGCTATGGATTTTCCTAAAAATTATAGATGATCAACATTATGTACATGTATATATTTAAGATTAACATTATCATTTGAAATTTAATCACATTACTTGCTTGAAAATATAGAGAGCATTATTGATAATGACCAATGTTAATCTATCTTCTTCAATTTTTATTATAGTAACACAATTTGAAGATAATCAGAGTTTTATGTGCCTATGTAAGATGAATAGAATAATTTAAATTTACTCGTATTTCTTTATAATACTTCAAAGTTACATGCTAAATAAGTAGAATAAAAATATGTAAGAATGTTGAATGGTGAAAAATGCATACAAAAATCAAAATATATACATAACAATCAATGGGCTGATTTCAATGTAGATATTATTTGTGTACATGTCAATTTTTATGTCTATTCAATATACATATACATAATTGTTGATTTCAATGTACATATCCATTTGTAATGCATTGATATATATGACAATCTTAATTTTTATTTTTTCTCAATGCCAATTTTATTTTAGATTTTTTTTCTATGTCTAGCACATTGATTTCAATGTACTTTTCAATTTCTATTTCTATTTCCATCAATTCCAATTTCAATTTTTATTTTTATCTTTATTTTTATTTCTAAGACATTGATTTTAATGTAGATGTCAATTTCTACATTTTTTAGTTATAGTGTACATATCAATCTTTAATTTATTTATTTTAGTGTATATAAAATTCTATTTTAATTTCTAATACATTGATTTCACAGTGATATCTAATTTCTATTTCTATAAGAATATAAATATAAATTAGTACTAAAAACAACTTCTAACAATGGCAAATAACAATTTGTTGGCATTTGATGAGAGTTTTTCGATGTTAATAATTATTTTATTATTTAAAGTAACTTTTTAGTAATTTAACACTCACACTTTACAGATTAAAAAACTTGAAATTATGATTTACATATATTAAAATATGCATTCAGTGATAAATGATTATATCATCAATAAAAATAACATTCGCATCCAATGTATGCTGATTGGAGTTTTTCCCATCCCCATTGATATAAATATTGGTTTAATATAGAGAAAGATGCCCACATTAAAAATAAAGATTTACAAAATTTACAAAATATTCACATTAATAAGCATGCATCACTTCCATTCTATTGATCATCAATAAGCATTTATAAATATGTTTTTTTTTTCAACTTCACACACGAGCAGGGTTAGAATTACAGTAAAAAGGAGGAGTTTAACCAAATTAATAAAAATTCTAAAACCGTAATGTGGGATAGGTTAAGGTCAATGGTGGAAGAGATGCAAACGTAATTATATGGGAATCAAAAGAAATATTATCGTTATTTTTTGCTGAAATTAATGATCCACATTTATTATATTTTTAGATTTTTATTTTAAAAAATATTAATAAAAGTAGGTCTAAATGACTTTTTATCAATCTATTGTTTTTAATTTTATAGTTTTACTTAGCATGTGATCTAAGGTTAAGATTGGGAGTGGGATAGATAGTTTCACTTAACATGTGATCTAATGTTAAGATTGGGTGTGGGATAGATAAGAGTCTAAGTAGGTTGGTAATTTGGTTTAGCAATGTAATATAGGATAGGTTTAGGGTTAATGGTAGGAGAAAGAGATTTCAATTTAGAGGATCCTCAGATTAATAATTTAATATTGTTATCTTTACTCTATTAATCATAATGAAACTTTATAGATGTGCTTTTACCAAGTTTTTAACTTTATTTTATTTTTCAAGTCAATGATTTATTTGATTATCTTTTCCCATTTTGATTTTAACATATATTAATCAACATTGGTCTCATCATCTATCAAATCATTGTTTTTACTTTACAACCTCATTTCACATATGGACTAGGGTTAGGATTAATTTTAAGAGAGGTCGGAGTGTAATTGAGTTAGTAACAAGGTAGTTTTTAAGGATTCAAATATTATACCTATGTATAGTCTTCTAGGCAACTATTCTCGTTTGAAAAATCATAAAAATAACATGTAGGTGATTATTCAATAAAAAAACATGTAATTTACCATTAAAACCAATGATTTTTTTGGTGAATATTAATAATTTAGTCATATCTATAAAGAAAATAGAGGATTTTTTAACCAAATAGATAAATACTACTTTCATAAAATGTCCAAAATATAGTTAGCTCCTTCTTCTTCTTCTTCTTTTTTTCTCTGGTAATCTAGTTTAAAAGTGTAATATTAGCTACGATTAGGGTTAATTTTGGAAGATATGGGAGTGCAGTCATGTGGATTGCCTTTATTTTTTTTAAATCAATGATCCATATTATCTTCGTCCATTTTGATTCTAATAAATGTTAATCAACATCCATTTCCCCTTAATAAATGTTAATCAACATTAGTTTTCCCTTATACTAATGCACTAGTTTTCCCTTCTACTAATATGATATAGGAGTGTAACATGGTTTACAGTTAATGGTGAGAGAAAAATATGTCAACATTAAAAGCTAAATTTCTAAAATTTAGAAGATAATTGCATTAATAATTATGCATCAATACCTCCATTCTAGTGATTATCAATTAGAATTTATACATATTTTCTCTCTATGTTTTTTTATCTTTATTTTTTTTTTCCAAATCCATCCATATTAATTATCTTTATCCATTTTTATTTTAAGAAATATTAATAGATCGTTCAAGCTTCTAACAACACAGTACACTAACTTGCATAACTTCAATGAGCATGCAAACTATGTTAAGATTGCTAGTAGGAGAGGAGGGGTGTAATTGAGTTGGTAATTTGGTCTAGGAGGGTAATGGGAGCTATGGTTAGGGTTAATGGTAGGAGAGCTAGAAGTGTAATCATGGGGAATCAAAATCAATACTCACCCAATTTTTTGTTTTAATAAATATTAATAAAAAATCACCTGACCTTTTACCAAACAATTTCTTTGAAATTCATAGCCTCAACTGACATGTGGGAAAGGGTTAGGATTAATGATGTGAAAGGGTGGACTATGATTTGGCTGGTAATTTAGTCAGGAGTGTAATGTAAGCTAGGATTAGTTTTAATTGTAGGAAAAAACAATAAGAATGAAAACTAAAATTTAGAGGATAATTACATCAATAATTATGCATCATTGCCTCCACTCCATTGATTATCAATAAGAATTTAAACATAATTTTTTACCAAGTTTTAATCTTTATTTTCTTTTCAAAATTATTTATACATATTAATTTTTTCCATTTTGATTTTAAGAAATATAGATCAACATTGGTCATTCCTTCTACCAACCCACTACTTTGACTTTCATAGCCTCACCTCAGACATGGTGGACTAGGGTTAGAATTAATGCTAGGATAAATAGAAGTGTAATCAAGTTGATGATTTAGTCTAGAAGTATAATGTGAGATATGGTTAGAACTAATCACATAGATTTTTAAGAATGAGATATTTTTTTAGTCTAAAAATGATGCAGGAGCATCCAGCTCACTGTAAATTGGGCAAAAAGAATTCCAACCAGGTTCGAAGGCTAGTGATCAATTGGACTGTTTAATTTTTACGGAAATAATTTTTCTTTTAGTTGGTTTTACAAAGTCAGTGAATTTAGACATCTCTTTTTATTTCCAGTTAGAATTATTGTAGCTCAGTTATTAGTTAAGGAATGGTCCATTAAAATAGGGAAATAAGAGCCAACTGTTCCTACAAGTCTTGGAATGCCAAATGATTATAGTTATCAACAAAAATAGTATTTTTGTAACCATATTCTGTATCAGTTGGATTAACTGTAAACATCAACTAAAAACAAAGAAGTATAAAAAATAATAAAATGTAACAGAGAGGGGTTCAGTTGAGTAGAGTTGGGTTGATTGAGAAGACAAGGAAATAGAAACAGTCAGAGCATTCAAACAGAAAGCTATTTGTCCATCTGTACCATTTTTACAAATATTTGCCTAAGTGAATTTTCTTTCCTTACGATCTAATAAACTGCCATACAAATAATATTTATCAATTTACTATTGCAAATGTTCAAACATGAGTCACAGTCAAATATTAAGCAAGCAGACGAAATCATAGTGATCCACAGTCACAATAACCGACAACCATATATTCATTTCGCACACAGTTGAATAAGAGTTCCAGTATATAACATTCAGGCAACGAAGGCGAGGGATTTGCGTATGAACATCCACAACATTCCAGCGTTTGAAGACATAAAGAACAACCAACAATCTGGAATATAAATGCGAAGAGGTAACAAAAACTGTACATTCCCTTTTCCATTCAAAATTTTGATTTAAACCATCGAAGGACCGCAGTTACAGTGAATCATTGGGACGGCCAAAACAATACTGTGAAAAACAAAATCTGTGACCTCATATAAAGCAGAGTATGACGTATAGTCGGAAAAGCATTACAACCCAGAAACCCTGAACTGGGGTTTAACAAAGTAAACCAACAACGGTTCCTACCTCTTATGATATTTAACACAGAGCAAACGGAATAAATTACAGCGAAGTCAAATTCATTACAGCGACCGAAGAACTTGAATAAAGAACATAGGACCTAACATTAATCAAACTACAATCGGACATTTGGGTTTCAGGCCTACCCAAGCAAAGAAATGACTGTACAAGCTACGCTGGAGGATACGCCGCCCAGGTCACCAACAACGACCTGCAACACATCAACACATATATATTACAACGGATGCAAAGATGGGAAATCCAAGGAAAATGCAAATTCCTGTAGAGAAGTAAAAAAACAGTGAAATTACCTGGAGAGCGCAGCCAAACGCAACTGTATGACTTCCTGAAGAGCTGGAGTAACTGTCGACCAAAGGAACAAAGTGGGTTAGTCCGAGAACAAGAAGGCGAGCCATATTGAAACAGGGACAAGAGCATTCACCTGTTCCAAACAAAGGATGTGCGCCCGAAAAGTCCTATGCTCATAGGCAAACACAATGCCGCACCGTAAGAAACCCAACCAACAGCAAGAAAATAATACTCAACCAGATTCGAACCAGAGACAATAAGGTGCCGGAAGAAAAAAAAACAAAACCACAATGGTTTCTATCAATGACTACCAAAACCTAGATAAAGAACCACGACATTTACAGAGACAACAAAAATACAATAACCACAACCAGAGCTTAACAATACTTGCAGGAATCCACGCATACAACGAAGGGAGAATAACATTACTCACCGAAGTCAAGCCACGGAACCAGGCCGAGTAGCCTTCACAACCAAAAGTCGTTGCCATTAAACTTGCAAGCAGGTTGAACAGAGGAGGATTCGAGTTTTTGATAGCACCAGGAGCCGAACACACCAACAGCACAAAGCACACAGTATTCTACCACAGAGACCAACAAACCCTCGGCTGGAGCAGAACACCTCCGAGTGAAAACAACGGAGAATAATCGAGAAAGTGCCATAAAGAGTTAGGGTTAAGGTGCGTAAGGTGGACGAGAGCAATTCGAGGCGGAGTACAGGGTATTTACTCCGTGCATTAACTCTCCAGCTACCAACTTCACGAAATCCCGCAGACATAAGATTTTTGTTCGGCACATAAACCTTCCCATCCACCTATAACATGCAAAGTGTGTGCCAAGTGGGCTGGGTTACACCAGAGTGGTATCAGAGCATATTAAGTTGAGGAGATTTGAAATAAAATGGATGTAGGTAGACGAGGACAAGGCTGAGGTGCTCGTAGAATGGCAGATGAGGCATTATGAGAAGAACTTAGAGTTCTTACTGCTCGATTGGAAGCAGAAGAGGCAGGCAGGAGAAGAGATCTAGAAATGGGTGATGTGAGTGAAGAAGAAGTAGAAGTGGCAACAGAGGGACCTGAAGGCGAATCAGTAGAAGTGAAATTACTGAAGTCTGTCTTATTGTCGAACAGCAGACCAAAACCAAAACTCCTGACTTACGATGGTAGTTTGTCTATTGATGTTGTGTTAGATTGGATTAGTGAGATGGACAAGTATTTTGAATGCGAGGAAGTTAGTGAAGACCGTAGAGTCAAGTTTGCAGCAACAAAGTTGAAAGGACACACAGCTCTGTGGTGGGACAGTGTCCAGAATGAGAGGAAGAGGTTGAACAAAACACCGATTAAAACTTGGACAAGGATGGTAGCTAAATTGAAAGGCAGATTTCTGCCAAGGGATTATCAAATCGCATTACATAGGCAAGTACACAATTTGAGACAGAGGGGACTGACTGTGAAGGAGTATACAGAGGAATTTTACCGAGTGAATTTGCGAGCTGGATACACAGAGGATACAACACAGAGGATAGCCAGATATGTTAATGGACTGAGGATGGATATTTTGGATGAAATAAGAATTTTGTCTCCAAATAATACTGAGGAGGCATACCAGAGCGCAATTAAAGCAGAGGAGAAAATTAACCGAAGAAAGAATGCCCGGAGAGGACGAGGGTCTACCAGAGGAAGAGGTCAGTCCTATGGCAGGGGCCGGACTGCCAGCAACAGCGAGGAAGCCAGCAGTTCGAGGACTTCGGGAACAGCAGAAAAAGGGGATGGAATGAGAGGTGGCAGATTGTTCCAACGCAGCAGAGGAAATGGCCGTGGAAGGGTAACTGGTTATCAATGCTATAGATGCCACAAGTGGGGGCACCGTTCGTTTGAATGCCCAGAAACATATTTAGCTGGACAGCGAGGCGCATATGTGGCGCAACCGGAGGAAACAAAAGCACCCCCTCAAGAGGTAGAAAATGCCCCAGAACCGGGAGAAGCTTTAGTGCTTCATAAGGTATTACTGAAACCAGTTGATGAGAGTGTCGAACAGACGCAGCGGAAAGCTCTGTTCAGGACAATTTGCAAATTGCAGGGTAAGTGTTGTAAGATGATAATCGACAGTGGAAGTACGGAGAATTTGGTGTCCATAGAAATGGTGGAAAAGTTGGGGCTGAAGCATTTAAAACACCCCAGTCCGTATAGAGTTTCATGGCTACAAAAGGGGCACCAACTACTGGTGGATGAGCAGAGTGAGGTTGAATTTCAAATAGGATGAAATAAGGATAAAATTATTTGCGACATTATGCCGATGGACGTATGTCACATCTTATTGGGCAGGCCTTGGAAATATGATAAAAATGTGACACACGATGGAGTGATGAACTGTTATAAGTTCGAAAAAGATGGGGTCAGGCATACCCTTGTGCCTATCAGAGAAGAGAAGGAAACAACTGAAGTGAATGAAACCAAGGCATTGCTAATGAGCGGAAAACGGTTTTTAAAACAGGTTGAGAATAGTGAAATAAGTTATGTTGTAGTCAAGAAAACAAGGACAGTCCTCTTGCATACAGAGATAACAGATTTGCCCATGGAAATACAACAGATGTTGGAAGAATTTACAGATATAGTAGTGGACGACTTTCCAGACAAGTTACCTCCCAAGCGGAGTATCAGCCACCATATTGACTTCATACCTGAAGCCAGCTTACCAAATAAAGAAGCCTATCGAATGAGCCCCAAGGATAATGAGGAAATCAGGAAACATGTGCAAGAACTATTGGACAGAGGTTTAATCAGAGAAAGTTTGAGCCCATGTGTTGTGCCAACAGTTCTCGCCCACAAGAAGGGAGGAGAGTGGCAGATGTGCACTGATTCCAGGGTCATCAATAAAATCACCATCTGTTACAGATTTTTGTTACCGCGTATGGATGATATGATGGACTGTTTGAGTGGGGCAGCTTACTTCTCTAAAATAGACTTAAAAAGCGGATATCACCAGATTCAGATACGAGAAGGAGACGAGTGGAAGACAACTTTTAAAACAAATGAGAGATTATATGAATGGCTGGTCATGCCATTTGGGTTGAGCAATGCACCCAGCACATTGATGAGACTCATGAATGAAATGTTGAAGGAGTATATTGGGAAATTTGTAATAGTTTATTTGGATGACATCCTTATTTTTAGCAAGACAAAAGAAGAACACTTCTGGCATGTGTGTAGAGTGTTAGAAAAGCTACAGCAGAACAAGCTACAAATAAATTTGAAGAAATGTACGTTTCTGCAAAGAGAATTAATTTATTTGGGATTTATGATAGCAGAAAATGAATTAAAGATGGATCCGAAAAAGGTAACAGCAATAATAAATTCGCCGTCACCGAAAAATTTGTTTGAGGTACGTAGTTTCCATGGATTGGCAAGTTTTTATAGGAAGTTTATTAAGATTTTCAGCGGAATTTGTGCTCCTATGTTGGAGACCATAAAAAAGGCCAGCCAACCTTTTCGATGGACAGAAGAAGCAGAAAAAAGTTTTCAACTATTGAAAAAGAAGATAACAGAAAGACCGATTCTCAGGCTACCAGATTTTCAGAAATTATTTCAGGTACGTTGTGATGCTAGTGGAATAGCGATCGGGGCTGTACTCAGTCAGGAGGATAGACCTGTAGCATTTTTCAGCGAAAAACTGAATGAGAGTAGGCAAAAGTACTCCTCATATGACAAAGAATTTTACACAGTGGTACAGGCTTTAAGACACTGGAGGCATTATTTGTTAGGGGAGTTCGTGTTGTTTTCAGACAACTCTGCATTGCAATATGTAATGCAGCAACACAAACTCAATCATAAACATGCCAAATGGGTGGAGTACTTACAGAGTTTTAATTTTGTGCTGAAACATATCAGTGGACAAGCAAATAAGGTAGCTGACGCACTAAGTAGAAAAGCTCTACTTTTGTAGGAGAGTGTTGTACAGGTTTTGGGTTTTGAACATTTACGAGATCTTTACAAAACAGATACAGATTTCAGAGAAGCCTATGAGGCGTGCCAGAACCCTTTGATAAGGAGTAATAGCCCTTGGTTAGATTACAATATACAGGAAAAATTGCTATTTAAGGGAGGACAACTGTGTATCAACTGTTCCATGAGGGAGAATATTATTCACGAAAAACACAGCGAGGGTTTGGCTGGACACTTTGGTATACATAAGACCTTGGAGCAACTTAGTCATTTCTAATTTTGGCCAAGAATGCGACGAGATGTACAACGTTTTGTGACTAAGTGTAAGGTGTGTCAATTAGCGAAGGGACATAGCCAGAACACAGGATTATATACACCATTACCTGTTTCAGGCAGACCTTGGGATTCGGTGAGTTTAGATTTTGTTTTGGGACTGCCGAAAATGCAGAAAGGTTATGATTCAGTGATGGTAGTGGTGGATCGTTTCTAAATAATGGCACATTTCATACCTTGTCGGAAAACTAATGACGCCACTCACGTGGCCCACTTGTATTTTAATGAGATTGTCAGATTACACGGGTTACCAACAACCATCCTATCAGACAGAGACGTGAAGTTCACGGGACATTTTTGGCGTACCTTATGGAAAAAAATGAACACCCAATTAAGCTACAGTTTTGCTTATCACCCGAAAACCGACGGGCAAACAAAAGTTGTGAACAGAAGTTTGGGAAATCTGTTACACAACTCAGTCGGGGAGAATTCTCGGATGTGGGACTGAGTGCTAGCACAAGCATAGTTTGGTTACAACGATTCGCCAAATCGTAGCACGGGTCTCAGCCCCTTTCAGATTCTATATGGCATGCACCATCGTGGAGTGCATGAACTTCGGGATCTTGTTTTACAGGAACGACAGAGTGCGGATGGAGAAGATTTTTCTAATGCAATGATGGATTTACATGAATAGGTGAAAGCAAAATTATAGGACAACAGCTCAAAATATAAAGAACATGCAGATCTAAAGAGAAGAGAAGTTCATTTTGAGGTAGGGGACGAAGTCCTGGTACACCTGCCTAAGGAACGTTTCCCTAAGGGTACGTACAATAAACTGAAGTACAAAAAGATAGGGCCTTGTAAGATCTTGTGAAAATTTTCGGTAAACGCCTACGAAATACAACTACCACCCGGAGTAGGCATATCACCTATCTTCAATGTGGCAGATCTGTTTCCGTATACAAGTGATCTGTTGGAGGAAAAGAAAGATGAACCCGGACAATCCACGCGGAACACCCAGGAAGACGGAGAAACTTGGAAAAGACAGATGCCTTATTTCCAACCTCCTGAGATCGAAGGCATCCTCGAAACTCAGGTAGTTAGATGTACTCGACGGAAAAATTATTTTCAATACCTGGTTAAGTGGAAGAACTGTCCGATTGAGGACAGCTCATGGCTTGACGCCAGGCAGATTGAACGAACAGGAACGTCGGTAGAGGAGCTCATGAACCGGATTCATGATCTCTTTTCACCCCGGGAGCCTGATGCAAGAGCATCCAGCTCACCGTAAATTGGGCAAAAAGAATTCCAACCAGGTTCGAAGGCTAGTGATCGATTGGACTGTTTAATTTTTACGGAAATAATTTTTCTTTTAGTTTGTTTTACAAAGTCAATGAATTTAGACATCTCTTTTTATTTTCAGTTAGAATTATTGTAGCTCAGTTATTAGTTAAGGAATGGTCCATTAAAATAGGGAAATAAGAACCAACTGTTCCTACAAGCCTTGGAATGCCAAATGATTATAGTTATCAACAAAAATAGTATTTATGTAACCATATTTTGTATCAGTTGGATTAACTGTAAACATCAACTGAAAACAGAGAAGTATAAAAACAAATAAAATGTAACAGAGAGGGGTTCAGTTGAGTAGAGTTGGGTTGATTGAGAAGACACGGAAATAGAAACAGTCAGAGCATTCAAACAGAAAGCTATTTGTCCACCTGTACCATTTTTACAAATATTTGCCTAAGTGAATTTTCTTTCCTTACGATCTAATAAATTGCCATACAAATAATATTTATCAATTTACTATTGCAAATGTTCAAACATGAGTCGCAGTCAAATATTAAGCAAGCAAACGAAATCATAGTGATCCACAGTCACAATAACCGACAACCATATATTCATTTCTCACATAGTTGAATAAGAGTTCCAGTATATAACATTCAGGCAGCGAAGGCGAGGGATTTTCATGTGAACATCCACAACATTCCAGCGTTCGAAGACATAAAGAACAACCAACAATCCAGAATATAAATGCGAAGACGTAACAAAAACTGTACATTCCCTTTTCCATTCATAATTTTCATTTAAACCATCGAAGGACCGCAGTTACAGTCAATCATTGGGAAGGCCAAAACAATACTGTGAAAAACAAAATTCGTGACCTCATATAAAGCAGAGTACGACGTATTGTCAGAAAAGCATTACAACCCAGAAACCCTGAACTGGGGTTTAACAAAGTCAACCAACAACGGTTCCTACCTCTTATGATATTTAACACAGAGCAAACAGAATAAATTACAGCCAAGTCAAATTCATTACAGCGACCGAAGAACTTGAACAAAGAACACAGGACCTAACATTAATCAAACTACAACCAGACGTTTGGGTTTCAGTCCTACGCAGGCAAAGAAACGACTGTACAAGCTAAATGCTGGAGGATACACCACCCAAGTCACCAACAGCGACCTGCAACACATCAATACATATATATTACAACGGATGGAAAGATGGGAAATCCAAGGAAAATGCAAATGCCTATAAAGAAGTAAAAACACAGTGAAATTACCTAGAGAGCGCAGCGAAACACAACTGTATGACTTCCTGAAGAGCTAGAGTAACTGTCGACCAAAGGAACAAAGTGGGTTAGTCCGAGAACGAGAAGGCGAGCCATATTGAAATAGGGACAAGAGAAATCACCTGTTCGAAAGGAAGGACGTGCGCCCGAAAAGTCCTCTGCTCGCAGGAAAACACAATGCCGCACCGTAAGAAACCCAACCAACAACAAGCAAATAATACTCAACCAAATTCGAATCAGAGACAATAAGGTGTCGGAAGAAAACACAACAAAACCACAATGATTTCTATCAACGACTACCAAAACCCAGATAAAGAACCATGACATTTACAGAGACGGCAAAAATACAATAACCACAACCAGAGCTTAACAATACTTGCAGGAATCTGCGCATACAAGGAAGGGAAAATAACATTACTCACCGAAGTCAAGCCACGGAACCCGGCCGAGTAGCCTTCACAACCAAAAGCCGTTGCCATTAAACTTGCAAGCAGGTTGAACAGAGGAGGATTCGAGTTTTTGATAGCACCAGGAGCCGAACATACCAACAACACAAAGCACACAGTATTCTACCACAGAGACCAACAAACCCTCGGCTGGAACAGAACACCTCAAAGCGAAAACAACGGAGAATAATCGAGAAAGTGCCATAAAGAGTTAGGGTTAAGGCGCGTAAGGTGGACGGTAGCAATTCGAGACGGAGTACAGGGTATTTACTCCATGCATTAACTCTCCAGCTACCAACTTCACGAAATCCCGCGGACATAAGATTTTTGTTCACCACGTAAACCTTCCCATCCACGTATAAAGTGCAAAGTGTGTGTCAAGTGGGCTAGGTTACACCAAAAAAATCTTGGTGAATCTTACTAGTCCTTAATGTAATGTGGAATGTTTCACAATATTTTTGTATATATTTTCAAATTTCTAAGAATTTTATATAAATTCTATAAATATTAGTGATTTTTCAAGTTTTATTCTATTTGTTTTGACAAAATAGAAAATGCTAAAAAGATTTTTGAAAAAAACATAGAAAATTAGCTTATGAAATTTAACCCCAGAAATTTTCTATAAAATTAATAATACAAATATGTATAAATAAATAATATAAAACAATATTATCGTTATTTTATTTTCCAAATCAATCATCCGCATTAATTATCTTAGCGCATTTTTATTTTAAAAAATATTAACGATCTTTTACTAAGACATTACTTTAAATTACATAACATCAACTAATAAGGTCTAAAGTTGGAATTAATGGTGAATAAATAGTTACATCATTACCTCCACTCCATCGATCATCAATTTTTGATATACATGTTTATACCATGTTTATGATTTTATGATTTTATTTTCTTTTCGAAATAAATTATCCTTATCAATTATCTTCATCCATTTTGATTTCAAAAAATAGTAACACTGGCCTGGGGAGACAATGTGTCTACCTCCTTAGTTTCATTCTCTCGTGTACTAGACTCTTGAGCAACTCTTAATATAATAAACCATCTTAACCTAAATTTGAAATTTACACTCCATTATCTTAAACCATTTTAACCTAACTATGAAATTTTCACTCCATTATGAAATTTACACTCTATTACCTTTACCAATAGAAAAACACTCTTTTATATTTTTATAAATGTAATATAATTTTAATTTTAGTACATTGACGTGGATTTTAGTATGCATATTATGTGTGGTCCATTGTTTCAAATGGAAATAAATTTTCAAAATCATTATCTAACAAGAAAATGCAAATATAGGAGAAATAATTTTAGCCTTAGTTTCATATATTGGATTAAGTCTCATTTCTAGTCTCTTTTTTCTTATAATTTCTTTTCATAATGGCGTGTAATTTTCTTAACAAAATGTAAGCTAATGACTAATAAATATTTTAGTAAAAACTAATTTTTTTAACGTAATATAAGTTAATGAGTAATAAATATTTTAGTAAAGTTTTAATAATACGTAATTTTCTTAACAAAAGGTAAGTTAATGACTAATAAATATTTTAGTAAAGTTTTAGTTATTAATAGTTCTTATTGGCTAGGGACCGTTGTAATAGACATGCTTCTTTTGATTAGTCATGACACAAAAAAAACAATAAATGTTTAATTTTTTAATCTATCGTTTGTTTCATACTGCATCACTCAACTTTTTAAAAACAAATCAAGTATATCTACCTTTTTTTCTTTGACTAATCAGCAAAATATTCTTCTTATTTAACTTTATACTAAAGTGAAGTTTAAGATTAGTATAAGCAATGGGTAGTTTTAAATGAACTAATGAATTAATTTTACAAGTAACTTAGCATTAATGTTGAAACATTTTATGCTAAGAAAATTTGGCTCAAACAGTATACTGATTTGGAAGGAGGTAGACACATGTCTTGCAACACTTCTGGATGTCCTCATGCATTGTCGCTTGCATTGAATAGAATGCCATTGATCATGGAATTAGGTAGAAACATGTATCGAAACACTTATGCATGGCTTGATGTGTTGTTAGCTACATTGAATAGAATTCCATTCATCATGGAATCTGGTAGACACCTATATGGAAATACTTATGCATGGCCTAATGTGTTGTCAGCGACATTGAATAGAATTCCATTGATCATGGAATCAAACATACTATTTGATTGTTTAATGTTGTCTAGTCTATTGTAGCCCTCGTTTTTTTCATTTTAGATAAGTTGGATAGATATGGGGATCTACGTCCTTCCCGCATAGGCTTTATACTAGAGGAATTCGGTCTGATAATCAGGGAAATGAATAAGAGGAACAAAAATATTGCAATATCTACATACCTGAAGTGTTGTGACTACATAAATATTGGAAGATCTACATACTTGGAGTGTCGTGACTTTATCGAAAAGCATGGATAGGTGCCTTGGAAAAACTCTTGGGCTAATTATCGACTACATCATGAAGAAACCAATGATGCACTAGCTTAGGCACCTCAGCAACATCCCTATGAGGAAAATATCAAAGAGTAAGGAAGTGTAAGAACATCAAGTATCGGTCCTTTTCTCTTGGCTCAATAGAAGGGGTGGACACAGGTGTAGATGCATATAAAGATGTAGAGTGAACATTTCCCAAACGAGATGTGGATTTAATTCCCATTTGAGAGTCTACTAGAAGGAAAATTCATTTAAGGGATAGACAAGGACAAAGGCACCAAAGATAGCAACAAAGTACCATCATTTCTTCACCACTTTGTTTAGGTTGGCTCGGGCATTGTCATACTCAAGCTTTATCATTTCAGGCATCTACTACCAAGGTAATTTGGGATAGATAATGTCCCTCATATATGAATGATATGGTATTTCCTCTATGTTTTTTCCTTCTCCTTTGATATGATCTTTCCTTCACCTTATCTACCTCAGGAAGGTATCACCAATAGTAGGACAACACTGCTAATCAACGGGGTCAAGTATGAAGGTATCTAGCCACCTCTATCTAATTGGCCTCTTACTTCGGTGTTGGGTGATGGTCAAATTGTTGTTAAGGAATCCACTAGATCAAATGTAATTGCACCATATCAAATGTAAATATAGGTGTGATACCATTGCTACTCTCCTGCATGGGTATTTTGAATGCATGTTGACAATGTGTAGCACATTTTGATGGCATATACCACAAATTGTTAGGTCCCTATAATAATAGTGTATGAAGATGGAAGAGTTGTTTTTTCTAGTCTTCCACAACCTACAAGGTTGACACCACAACAACTGAAGGGAAAAAAAGGAAAAGGTATTTGTGACAGTTGTGGTAGAATATACACTAAAGGTCATAAGTGTGCTAAGAATAAATTATTCTACATAGATTGTAAAGAGGAGGAAGAAAAGGAACAAGAAACATCAAGAGAGGAGGATATACACCATGAACCAACCCGAGAAAAAGAATAATGAATCCGACCATATCTTGAAATGCATTGGCAAGAATTATGACTCCTCAAACTCTCAAGGGAGAAGGGTATATCAAGAACAAAAGGGTAATAGTGCTAATTTATTCAGGTTTTACCCATAATTTTATTCATTGTAAGATAGCCAAGGAATTCTATTGTTTCTTATATTGAGCACTAGAGTGTCAAGTGATGGTTGCAAATGGAGGAACTATAAATTTCTCTTGAAAGTTCCATAATATCAAACTAAACATGGGGGGAATATTATAGAATAGTACAAGGCTTTCCATTCCAATGGGTGTTGTTGATGTTGTATTAGGAGAACAATGGTTACAATCTTTATGGATGATAGCTTTCAATTTCAAGAAATTTTCTTCAATTTTTTTTGGGAAGGAAAGGAAGTTGAATTCAGGGGTATCACATGGAAACTAGGAAAGATACTCATCTCTAATGGCATGACAAAGCTTCTAAAGAAATAACAACTGGGTGCAATTGCACAATTATTGTCATTATGGGTTGAAGCATTGAAATCATCTATTTCTCCAAATCTCCAAAAAGTCTTAGACAATCATTCTAAAGTATTTGAGACTCCTAAAATCCTCCCACCTATTCGTGGGTGAATTACATAGAACAATTTACTTCACCAAGTTGGGTCTTCATTCAGGATATCATCAAATTAGAATGAAGGCTGAAAACATTCTGAAAACAACATTCGAAACTCATAAGGGTCATTATGAATTTTTGGTCATGCCTTTTGGCCTTACCAATGCACCTTCCACATTTCAAGGTTTGATGAATTCCATTTTCAAACCCTTCCTTAGAAAATTTGTGTTAGTATTTTTTGACGATATATTAATCTACAACAAATCTTGGAAGGATCTTGTTCCAAATGTTGACACAGTGCTCAAACTATCAAAGGAGACACAATTATATGCAAAAACCTCCAAATGTTTCTTTGGAGTATAGGAGGTGGAATATTTGGGTCATATTGTATCTCATGATGAGGGTGTTAAGGTAGACCCTAGCAAAATTAAATCCATTAAAGAACGCAAAATCCTCACAACCATTAAGCATCTTCGAGGATTTCTTAGGTTGATATGTTATTATCACAAGTTTGTTAAGAGTTATGGGAGAATAGTAGCACCTCTAATATCATTATTGAAGAAAGATGAATTTTCTTGGACACCAGAAGCAACGAGGGCCTTTGAACATCTTAAAGAGAAAATTTGTCAAGCACTGGTCCTAGATACGCCAGACTTCACAAAAACCACTATTGTGGAATGTGATGCTTTAGGAAATGAAATTAGTGTTGTTTTAATGCAAGAAGGAAGACCCATTTCTTTTGAAAGTCATCCAATCAAAGGAAAGTATTTACACAAACTTATTTATGAGAAGTAAAAGTACTACATGCACTAAAGCAATGGAAACCTTACCTAATGGGAAGACACTTCAAGGTAAAACTAGATCATGATAGTCTGAAATAATTTTTGGAACAAATGTTATCTTCAGAAGAGAAACAAAAATCGGTGACAAAGATGTTTGGTTATGGCCTTGAGATCATCTACAAAAAAGGGAAGAAAATGTTGTTGCATATGCACTCTCAAGAAAGGATGAGAATGTGGAAGAATTTCTTTGTGCCATTTATATTATTTAACCTGAGTGGATAACCGAAGCAAGGGATGAATGAAAGAATTATGAAGAGGTGTGGTCACTCATTCAAAAGTTGCAGCAAGATCCCAATACATCTGATACATTTAGTTAGAAAAATCATTCATTATGATATAAATATACTTTATATCTTTGTAAAAATTTGCAACTTAAACAAAATATTCGTTTGGAATTGTGTATCTCTCCCTTATGAAGGAACTCGAGATTTTTATAAACTTACCATAGGGTCAAGGAGGAATATTTTTGGAATGACCTTAAATCTGATATTTAGAAGTTTCTGGTACAATGTTTGGTTTACCAACAAAATAAAGTTGAGACAATTAAGACCCAAGGTCTGTTACAACCTAGTCATTCCAAGTCAGCGTTGGGAGGAGGTATCAATGGGTTTTATCACATTTTTACCCAATTCTAAAGGAAAGAGTGTCATCATGGTGGAAGTTGATAGACTTACCAAGTATGAACACTTTTTTGCATTATCTCATCCTTTGAAATCTAGTACAGTTTCTACTGCATTTATGGAAACAACTCAAAAGCTTCATGGAAATCCAAAGATTATAGTGACTGACAAAGGTCCCATTTTCATTGGAAATTTTTGGACGAAATTATTTTCTTGTATTTCTACTCAATTAGCTCATAGATCATCTTATCATCCTCAATCTGATGGGAAAACTAAGATAACGAACAAATGTTGTGAAGGATATATTCATTTATTTGTATTTGATAAACATACAAAACGGGTCAAGTGGTTACCTCTGGTTGAATGGTGGTATAACACTTCCTTGTTAGAAAATTATATATTACAGAGCAATGGAACACATAAAATATTACAAAAATATAAAAATAGAAAATGCATAAAACAAGAGAGACATAGATATATGTGGTTCACCGAGTTTGGGCTACATCCACAAAGAAACAACCAATCCTTCTTTTTATATTATCCAACAAACTAAAGAGATACAACCTATAGCAGATCCGCTGTAACACCCTCTTCGGTCTCAATCTCCTCTCTCTTCCTCACTTAGAATCCACATCTACATAGACGTAATACAATTCCCTCATATATAGTGAGGGGGTTGCCTTCTAGGGCAAAAAAACACTAAACTAAACACAACTTCTACAATCAGATCATCGGCATAATGAATGACCCAGATTGACTAGAAATAACTAGATTTTTACAAGACAATTTTACATATATTTTTAGCTTCGGGGGCGCTGCCCCCGAACCCCTGCCGAGGGACCACTAGTCTCCGGACCCCCTAGCCAGGGAGAGCGGGGGGATTACCCCCCCCCCCCAAACCCCCGCGAGGGAGAGAAGTACCCACCAAACCCCCCCATGTGGAGGGGTGTACAGTCTTCTTGGGGTATACATCTGGCTAAAACCTCTGAATACAGAAGATAATCAAGCTCCACACCCAACAATCTCCCACTTGGAGACTGATTACAGCAACTCCACCACTGCTTCATTTGCTAGATAATGCCTCGACTTTAGACCTGGTTGTTTATCATCTTCTTCATCATACTTGAAGACCAATTGAAACTGAGTAGATTCTCAGTTTCTCCCTATTTACAACTTTTGTTAACATATCTGTAGGATTTTGGCTAGTGTGTATCTTTTCCAGCTTCAACTATCCATCTTCCAGTGCTGAACATATGAAATGGTACTTGAGTAGTATATGTTTAGTCTTGGAATGGAATGCTGAGTTCCTTGCAAGATTTATGGCACTTTGGCTATCACTGTATAACCTACCCAACTCCAGCTTTTTACCCAATTCATCTAGAAACCTTTGTAATCAAATCATTTCTTTACTAGCCTCTCTAGCAACAACATACTCTACTTCTGTTGTTGAAAGTGCAACAACATTTTGGATTTTTAAAATCCAACTTACAGTTGTTCCACCTACAGTAAATACATATCCTATAGTGCTCCTCTTGTTATCTTTGTCACCTACCATATCTGCATCAACATATCCTTGTAAAGCAATGTTTGAACCACCAAAGCATAATGCTTGATTTGTGGTACCTCTCAAATGCCTGAGAATCCACATCACCGCCACCCAATGTTCTTTTCCTAGATTATTCATGTACCTGCTTACAACTCCCACTGCATGTGCAATATCAGGCCTTGTGCAGACTGTTGCATACATTAGGCTTCCAATTGCTGATGCATATGGAACTTTAGGCATATGAGCCATTTCTTCTTGAGTCTTGGGATATGCCTGCCCACTTAATTTGAAATGGCTAGCCAAAGGTATACCAACTGGTTTTGCATTCTGCATATTAAACCTTTTCAACACCTTTTCTATTTAATCACTTTGAGACAATGTTAATCCGCGATTCTTCCTGTCTTCAGTTATTCTCATACCAAGGATTTGTTTTGCAGCACCCAAATCCTTCATTTCAAATGAGTTTTCCAATTTCCTTTTGAGCACATTTATTTCCTACATGTTAGAACCTGCAACAAGCATGTCATCTACATACAATAACAATATAAACCTGTGAAATTTTACATACCACTACCTTGGAGCCTATATTAAGCCATACAAGCTCTTCTTCAACCTGCACACTAGTTTCTCCTTCCCTTTTACCTCATATCCATGTGGCTGCTGCATATATATCTCTTCCTCCAAATCCCCTTGGAGAAAAGTTGTCTTTACATCTAACTGCTCAAGATGTAAATCTTTAGCAACTACTAGACTTAGAATAGTTCTGATTGAAGTCATTTTCACAACACGAGAAAATATCTCATCAAAGTTTATACTCTTTTTTTGTGCAAACCCTTTCACTACAAGTCTAGCTTTATACCCTTTTCTACCTCCATCTTCTTCCTTCAACATGTAAACCCATTTATTCTGTAATTTTGTTTCCCCTGCATGCAACCTAACTAAGTCCCAAGTCTGGTTATATGCTAAGGAGTCCATCTCTTCTTTCATGGCTTGCTCGCACTTCTTCCTGGTTTCTACCTGCACTGCTTCTTCATAACATTTTGATTCGCCAAAATCAGTCAACAATACATAATATAATGAAGGGGAGTATCGTTCAGGGGGTCTACTTATCCTAGTAGATCTTCTAACACCACTTTTAGGTGTTTGAGGTGCTTGTTGCTGTTGTGGTTGTTGTTCTAGCTCTTGATCATTATGATTTTTAGGCACCATCACTTTTCCTATGATATCGTCAAGCACTGTGTATTCTATGTTTTCTTTTTCTTGTTTCTTTTCCTGCTACTCATTCTTATACAAGACCTTTTCATTAAATATTACATCTGTGTTCCTAATGATTTTGTGATTTTCATAATCATGTAAGCGATAACCAAAATCATTAACACCATATCCAATAAAGGTACATTTCTTTGATTTTGCCTCAAGCTTTGTTCTATTTTCTTTATTAATGTGGAGAAAGGCTTCACAACCAAAAGTCTTTAAAAATGAGTAGTTTACCTTTTTAACTGTCCATGCCTCCTCTGCAATACCACCATCGAAGGAACTTGAAGGCCATTTTTTTATTAGATAAATAGTAGTGTCTACAACATCTACCCAAAATTGTAAAGGAAATCCTACATGCAATCTCATGCACCTTGCATGCTCCATGATTGTCCTGTTCATCCTTTCTGACACACCATATTCTTGTGGTGTTCATGGAACTGTCTTCTCTCTGTGAATTCCATTCTCTGAATAGTACCTATCAAACTCTTTGTTGTAATATTCACTTCCATTATCTGATCTAAGACACTTCAAACTTTTCCCTATCCCATTTTCAAAAAAAACTTTCAATTTCCTGAAAGTATCAAATACATCAGATTTATTTCAAATACAATAGATCCAAGTTTTTCTGGTTGCATCATCAATAAAAGTAACACAATAATGAGAGCCACCAAGAGATGATAGAGAAGGTCCCCATACATCAGTATGCACAAGCTCTAATTTTTCGCTCTTCTTTTATTTCCCAACTCTAAGGAATATGACTCTCTTATGTTTTCCATAAACACAATTTTCACAGAATTTTAAATCAACATGCTTCAAACCTGGCAACAAATTTCTTGAGTTAAGAATCTATATCCCCTTCTCACTCATATGCCCGAGCCTATGACGCCACAATGCCATATCTTCTCCTGTAAAGGTTAAAGCATTAACAGAATGAGAAATATCATTGCATAAATACAATGTACCAACCTGTCCTCCTTTCGCTATTATTAAGGATCCTTTAGTGACCTTCCAGGTTTTACCTGTGAAAGTACTTACGCAACCTTCACCTCCCAACTGCCCTATTGAAACCAAATTTTTCTTCAGATCTGGAACATGCCTTACCTCCTTCAATAGCCATTGATTTCCATTTTGTTGTTTTATGAAAAATGTACCCATTCCGATGATTTTACAGGGTTTATCATCACCAAATCGATCCAAAATCTCCTTGAACATAATCATGAAAATGTTTCTTATCAGGTGTGGCATGGAATGAGGCCCCTAATTCTACCACCCAGTCATCAATAATATTTTCTAATGAAAGAATCAAAGCATCTTGCAACACATCACTTGTTACATTCTTTTCATGATTAGTTTCTTGTTGTGCATCTCCTTCTTTTCGCTTCCGAGACTTGCAATCTTTCTTCAGGTGTCCTTTCTTCCTGCATTTCTAGCATATTAGCCTCGATCTAGACTTGGATCTATCTTCCTTCACTTATTGTGATATCCTGGGCTCTTTCCTCTTTCCATTTTTCTTCCCCTAGATCAAAGCATTGCCTGATGTCTCACCAGAGCTTTTCTGTCGCATTTCCTCGCTAAGGATTGCACTGACAACATCATCAAACTTTAAAGTACTAGATCCAGAGACAGGGTTACTAATGGTCATAACTAAGCCATTCCAACTTTCTGGCAATGAGCACAGAAATAACAGAGCCCTAACTTCATCATCAAAATTTACCCCTACAGAACTTAACTGACTTTTAACTGTATTAAAATCATTTAAATCATCTGCAACAGATCCACCTTCTGACATCTTCATATTAAATAAACACTTCATAAGAAATACCTTATTTGAAGCCGAGGGTTTTTCATATTGTTTGGCCAATGCTGAAATTAAACACTTTGTTGTCATTTCCTTTGAAATATTAAACGCTACCAATGCCGCTAGGCACAACTGTATTGTTCCAAGTGCCTTTCTGTCGAGAATTTCCCATTTTGTGTCTGCATACTCGTTGGCTTTGTTGTCTTTCCACTCAATGGTAGGTATAGATCTCTCTGATATAGATAATATTCCATTTGCATCTTCCACAGCTAGTAGTTTTGGGCATTGAATTTTTTGACCCTAAACCTACCATCTTTCACCATTGCTTCCACTCGAACTAGGAACCTTTCTCTCCTGTGAGTTTATCAGCAAAATAGACATTCAACTCTGATACCAATTGTTAGAAAATTATATATTACAGAGCAATGGAACACATAAAATATTGCAGAAATATAAACATAGAAGATGCATAAAACAAGAGAGACAAAGATATACGTGGTTCACCCAGTTTAGGCTACATCCATGGAGAAATAGCCAGTTCTTCCTTTTATATTATCCAGCACACCGAAGAGATACAATCTACAACAAATATGTTGTAACACCCTCTTCGCTCTCAATCTCCTCTGTCTTCCTCACTCAGAATCCAGATCTAGATAGACGCAATACAATTCCCTCATATATAGTGTGGGGGTTGCCTTCTAGGACAAAAAAACCCTAAACTAAACATAACTTCTACCATCAGATCATCTGCCTAATGAACAGCCCAGATTGACTAAAAATTACTAGACTTTTATGAGGTAATTTTACATCTATTTTTAGCTTTGAGGGACTGCTAGCCCCCAGACCCCCCAGTCAGGGGGGATTATCCCCCCTGCAACCCCCCCCCCGCATGGAGAGGTGTGCAATTTTCTTGGGGTATACATCTGGTTGAAACCTTTGAATACAAAAGATAATCAGACTCCACACCCAACATTCCTTCCATCCTATAGTGAAAATGACCCCATTTATGACAATTTATGGATATAATCCACCATCCATAACATCATCTTTAAGAGAAAATTCCAAGTTTCAAGCAGTGGAAGATCACATAGAGCATCAACAACAAGTTCTCCAACTGTTAAAGGATAACCTCACTCAGGCACAAAATTGAATGAAATAACAGGAACATCATCATCGCAGTGAAATAAGTTTCCATGTGGGTGACTGGGTATTTTTATGGCTACAACCATCCAATCAAATGTCTCTCAATAAAGATAAGAAGGATAATAAGTTATTGTAGAAAATATCGTAGATTCACAATATAATGCAATTATCTAAAGCAAGAGACAAGAATCGAATTCTACTCTTTACATCGAAAGCCAATAAACATCGAGAAAATAATAATCAATAGAGGAGGAGAATCAAATGCACATAAAAAAATAAATATTCGGAGAAAGCGATAGCTCAAAACCCCACTATTTGTTTTGTATTAATCCAAAAAATCAAGATGAAATTACAATTCTTTTTCTCTCTAGAACAATCCCAACACTCAACAAATTCAATCTCCAACTCATAAGAAATCTCAAGGCCAAATATTAGCCTCTTCACAAGCTCTCCAAGTCTCTATTCCAATGCATAATTCCTATGGAGGATAGCTTGATTTAAAGGGAAATAAAGACTTTAAAAACTATGTAATCCCTAAAGGGTCCGTTCCTAAATGCATGCACTATCAGTGCAACTTAGAAAAATCTAAAACACATACTACACTATCCCTCCACTCTAGTCTCAACTAGGTATTTCTTAGAATTGACATGCATGAGTTTCTAATGAGTAAATATTCAGTTAACTATAGTAGCACTGGTGGAGTTCATTAGTGACACCACAAATAGTTAGCACACTGTTAGTTCTCTCAATTAGTTTGAGAACTAATTTAACTAAACCGACTCATGAAAATGAGCCTTCTATTTTACAACTCACAATTAACTCATACTAGACTCCTACAAAGTAGGGAGAGCATACACATTTCGATAGAAAGGCTTCCAACTTGAATTTCCTAAGTTAAGTAAGTTTAATAAACATAATTAACTAATTTTAAGTTGCAATGGGAATATAATTTGAATTTAATTCCCAGTTTAATTCAAGGACAAATTCAACTCGAATTTCTTGTTTCCATTTCTCAAAACTCCCTCTCAACAAGAAAGGAATTATTAACTACCCTCATCCTGTATCTGTGAAACTCGAAATTACATCTTGATAGTGCCTTTTTCAAGATGTCATCATCTTGCTGCTTCATGGGAATGTAATCTAACAACATGATCCACCCTAATACACAATCTCTTAGATGATGATACAAGATATCAATATGCTTGGACCGATCATGAAAGACTGAATTTTCAGCAAGTTTGATACAACCCTTATTATCACAATAAATCACTATCAGATCCATGTTCTCACCAAACAAACCAACTAGGCTCTTCCTCATCTATATAGCGTGACATGTTTCCTGACTTGCAACCATGTACTCTACCTTTGCAGAACTGAGTGCAACCAATCTCTGTTTTGTGTTGTACCAAGAAACTCTTGCTAACCCAATACTAAAGATCCCTCTCGATGTGCTCTTCTTGTTGGATGGACTCCCTGCCCAACTGCATTGATGAACCCTTGAAGCTTCACTCCCTTTGTCGATTTGTACCTTAACCCACATTGGGTAGTGCCTCTAAGGTATCTCAATACATGTTTTCTCACCTTCCAATATATCTTGGTAGACCTTACCATCGCTTGACTAACCTTGTTAACTACATAGCACATATCCGGTCCTATGTTCACCAAGAACATGAGTGAACCCACAAGCTACCTGTAAACAATAGCTTCCACTACTTCTCTTGAAGTAGTATCCTCCTTCCTCCAGTTACCAGCTAGAGGAGTCTCCATGGGTTTACTACTCTCCACGCGGAATCTCCTGAATATCTCGTTGGCATACTTTCCCTAAGATACAAACAACTCCCTATCTCCCTATCATACCTCCATGCTAAGAAAATAATGCATGAGCCCCATGTCCTTCATCTCAAACTCTCTTCCAAGGTCCTCCTTGCAAGATTTGATGAGCTTCTCATCACCTGTCAGTATGAGATCATCTACCTAAAGTACAACGATTAACAACTTACCTTCCACCACTATGTGATATAGGTTCACATCTACTTCACTCTTCGTGAAGCCCAACCCTGTGTAGTAGTTATCTATCCTAGTGTACCAAGCACAGGGTGCTTGGTTCAACCCATACAATGCTCTCTTGAGACGGCACACATACGACTCATGGTCCAAGGTTTCAAAACCTTCGGGTTGTTCTATCTACACCTCTTCCTCAATCATGCCACTGACGAAAGCAGTCTTCACATCCATTTGATGGATCTTCCAACCCATCTCTGCTGATAGTGCCAAAATAGTTCTAATCGATGAGTACCTTGCAATAGGAGCAAAGGTCTCATCATAGTCAATTCCCTCAACCTGTGAAAATCCATGTGCCACAAATCTAGATTTATGCTTCTGCACACTACCATATGAAACTTGGTTTACCTTGTAAAGCCAATGGGAGCTCACAACTGACTTGTCCTCCAGTCTCGAGACCATATCCCAAACACATTTTTTAACTATGGAGTCATACTCCTCCACCATTGCATCAACCCAAACTGGCTACTGCACTACTTCCTAAAAGGAACATGGCTTTGTCACAACACATGCACCCATAAGTGCCATGTATCTAGTTTACCTCTCCCGCTACCTCCTCTGTCTGCACTGAGAACAGGGTGATCCCACATTCTCCCGTGCATCATCTAATAATCTGTCAACTTATCTAGTATGCTTTCTTCCCTCTATGGCAGACTCTACCTAAGTGGATGTCTCCACTCTCTGAACCTCTACATGTGGCTTCTGCACATCAATCTAAGGTCCCTCAACCTTAGGATCTAAGGGTACCTCATCCGAATGTAGCTCAAGCTCCCTCTCAAGGGATACTCACATGACCTTCTCCTCATCAAATCTAATATCCCTGCGAACCATTTCCATCTAACTAGTGGGCAAGTACACCTGATAGTTGTGGAACTCTGTTGTTGGCTCAAGATTCTTTCATGCATCTTTGGTCACATGGAAATAAATTGATGACCTAGAAATATTGAAGTGACCAACATCTAGCCCTTTACCAGAATAAGCCTCCTCTGGTGTCTTCATCTCAAGTATCCTATGTGGGCTATGGTTGTAAACATAAGTTGTTTTGTTGCATGCCTCAACCCACAAGTGTAGTGGCAAGCCCTGATCATGCAACATCTCCCTTTCTACCCCTACTATGCTCCTGCTCTTCTTCTTGGCAACCCCATTTTGTTGAGAGTTATGGGGTACCATCAACTCTCGTTTAATCCCTTCCGCTGCACAGAAGTTCTTAAACTCATTGGAGACATACTCACCACAATTATCACTTTGTAGATCTATAACCTTCTTGTCAGACTCTTTCTCTACCAATGCTTTGAGCTCACAAAGATTTGTGAAATTTTGATCGTTTTTCTGCACAAAAAATACCCAACATTTACGAGAACAGTCATCAACAAATATAACATAATACTTATGTTTGGTCGTGGATGGTGTCGAGAATGGTTCATACACATCTAAATGGACTCTCTCCAGAACAGACTATGCTCGACTGTCTCTGTCTCCAAAGGAATACTTGGTATATTTTCCCAAAGTACAACTCTTCCATATATCAACTTGCTCAAGCATACCTTTGAGAAGACTTATAGACATTTGCTGCAATATCTTCAAAGCCCCACGATGCATGTAGCCTAGTCACCTGTGCCACAACTTGACGATATCGCAGCTCAACATCTTTTCCGCTTCTGAACTCAAATAAGCACAATCCTCTACCTCTATCTTATAGAGCTTCTAAAATTGAATCCCTATCTTCTTTACTTGACCCTTGGCTATGTGTCAAAGGAATGCCTTTCCTTTTGCAAAGATAACATCATAGCCTCTATCCTCAAGCATGGCAGCGCATACCAAGCTCTTCGTGATTCCAGGTACATGCATAACATTCTTCAAGGTGAATGGAGCCGCATGCTCCCTTTGCAAAGTGATAGTGCCCACACCAGTAAAACTATACTTATCGCCATCACCCATCTCGATATGCATCTTGAGATCTTTCTCCTCCAATTCACTAAATAACTCTCTGTCACCAGTTATGTCGAAAGAAGCTCCACTGTCTAAGTACTAGACACTCCCCATCATTGAAGACACCAGGCATGCAATGAGGGAAAAGTCCAATTTGAATTGGGAGGCCAAAGCCTCACCCGCCGCTCCTCCTCAGGATTTCTCCTTGGACTTCTTAAATGGACAATTTGTAGCAAAGTGTCACATCTTGTGACAATGAAGAATTTAACTTTTGTAATGTCCTTGTTCTTACCTCCATGATAAGAATCTTCTATCAATGTTCTCACACACATGTACATGAATATGATTGTTGACAAACTTCCCAAAAAATGGAGAATCTTCTATCAATGTTCTCACACACATCTACATGAATAGGATTGTTGATGGACAATCCAAAAATAAAACATGGTTGGAACTTGAAACCTAGTGAATATGTTTCTAATATATGAATGTAAATTATGTTACCTCTTTTGATTTAAGATAAAAAGTTTTAATATCTTTACACATTATAGATAAAACTTTTCTAACTAATATCCTTGTGAAATATAAAAAACTATATTTGACAAATTGTAATTTTATATGTGTAATTTTATTTTTTATTAATACGTTACATATAAAAGTAAAAAACTAACAGGAAGTTTCCAATGATGATCTGAAAAGATAAAAATTAAAAGCTATAATAAGCGTTATCTAGATTAAATATTTCTCTTAAATATTAAAAGGCGTTTGTGAATGATATTCCAACACGGAAATTGAGGATGAATTCGGGGATGCGGAAGGTCAAGAGAATCTGTATAACCATGTATAAATGTATGGGGTGCAGTGCTGGAAGAGTAAAGAGACACAGCAGGTGGTGATAATTAATTATCATCTAGTAAAGTGTTTCAATACCTCTTACTGCGGCTTCCATAGCAACCGAAGCTTAAAATGTTGCAAAACGTTTTGCTGGCGTTGAATTACCAATGGTAGGATACAGTGTAAAATTTTATCGTAACAAAATTTTCATTATCGGTACAAAGTTGAGGTTGATAAAAAAAATTGATAGAATTTGCTTTTCTATTTATTTCTGTTTAATTAAATATTTCTATTTCATAATTATTATGAGTTAATTAAATTGTTCACTGAATTTGTTTAGAATGATTTTATAAAATAAGTAATACTTTTTATTCTCAAAATTTAATTTCTATAAATAACATGTTGAACTCTTGTCTAGGGTATCAACATTTTTTTTAATAGTTTCGGATTGTAAAGTAAATGTTGAAGTCTTGTCTAGGGTATTAGTATATTCTTTTCATAGTTTCAGATTGTAAAGTAAAGGTGAATCATGTAAATATACATGTAAAATAAATGCTAAGTGTTTTGGAATTCTGTCATATTAATTTAATTGGTTATTAAATTATTAAGTTAGATTTTCAAAAATTTTATTATCAAAAATTTTTGGTTGCAAATAAAAATTTAAGGTTTTTTAATGTGTCAAAATTTTGATTATGAAAGGTTTTT
>APFE030322924.1:69874-94264 GCA_000404065.3 Pinus taeda
TATCATTATATTCTTATAATAGTTTAATAATTTCAAATTGTATATGATTTATTTAAAAAATTACAAACCGATATATGTTCTTGTTGAAATATAAATATAATAATGTAAAAAATTATAACTATATTGAATTTTTAAATAATAGTTTTAGTGTATATTAAAATATATGGTTATGTGTTTCCCGGGAGTTCGCTTAACCTTTGTAAGTGTTGTGAAATTTTGTTATAACAGTTTACCCATGTATTAAAAAATATATGGTTGTGAGTTTTCTAGGAGTTCGCTTAACCTTTGTAACTGTTGTGAAATTTTGTTATATTAATTAACGTGGCTCAGGGTTATGGTTATTGTAGTAACATAAAAAATAACATAGAAGTTGCAGCTTCAATTTCTTTGAGTGTAATTAAATATTTTTGTTTTATAATTACTAGTTAATTTGTTTTTTAATTGTTACTAGTTAATTTGTTTTATAATTATTATTAGTTAATTAAATTTGTTTAGAATAATTTTCTGGAATAATTAATATCTTTTGTTTTCAAATTTAATTTGTATATTTATATCAGTATATTCTTGTAATATTTTAATAGTTTCAAATTGTATATGATTTATTGAAACAAACTAATCAATATATATATATTTTTGAAATAAAAATATTTTTATAAATAGTAACTTTTAGTGCATATTAAAAATAAAGGGTTGTGAATTTACTGGCAGTTTATTTAGCAAGTCAGTGAAAATGTAAAGTAAATATCAAGTTTTATGTAAATGTAAATGTAAAGTAAATATTTAATTTGCATGTTTAATTTTATTGTGTTTAATTAGATATTTTTGTTTTATAATTATTATACTTAATTGAATTTGTTTAGCTTGAGATATTTAGGACGACATTAACTATGAAAATTCACACAAAAAGTATAGATAACCAACATTATGTACATGTATATATTTAAAATTAATAGTATCGTTTGAAATTTAATCACATTACTTTGTTGAAAATATAGAGAGGATTATTGATAATGACCAATGTAAATCTATGTTCTTCAATTTTTATTATAGTAACAAAATTTGTAGACGATCAAATTTTTGTGTGCATGTGTATGTAACATGAATAGAATAATTTTAAATTTACTTGTATTTCTTGTTTTGGGTAATTTTGAGAATACAAAGATACTTTAAAATTTACATGAGAAATAAGTAATATAAAAATATGTAAGAATGTTGAATGGTGAAAAATGTATACAACACGCTGATTTTAATGTAGATATCATTTTCTATTTTTATGTTTATTTCTGCTCAATTTCTAATGTATTAATTTTAGTGTACATGTCAACTTTTATTTCTATTATATATATATATATATATATATATATATATATATATATATATATATATATATATATATAATATATATATATATATATATATATATATAATTATTGATTTCAGTGTATATGTCTTTGTAATTCATTGATTTCATTTATATGTCAATCTCAATTTTTCCTCAATGCTAATTTAAATTTCTAATTTTGTTTATATTTTAATTTCTAGATGTTTTAATTTCAGTGTACATTTTGATATTTTTATTTTAGTGTACATGTACATTTCAATCTTTGATGTATTTATTTTAGTGTATATGTAAATTTCTATTTCAATTTCTAATGCATTGATTTGAATGTACATATTTACTTTTATGTCTATCAAGTATACATGTAAATTACTATTCAGGTTAATGTTCAACACAATGATTTAAGGGCAAATGACAATTTGTTTCGCACTTAATGAGATTGTTTCGATGTTAATAATTATTTTATTATCTTAAAGTAGTTTTTAGTTTTCGCACAATTTACTAATAGATGAAATTGTCTTTTTGCTAGAATTCAACGATATACTTTCAAACAAGATTGTGATTTGTTTTTTTTTAAATACACTTTTGAATACATCAATAGATTTAGCACTCCAAAAAACTCTTGAATCACTTTGAATTTATAAATTAAAAAACTTAAATTTTGATTTTAAAAAGAATTATCAGATTTTAGGAAAATTTGGCAAAAAAAAAAAAAAATCTTATTTATTAAAATACACGTTTAGTAATTAATAATTATATCATCAATATAAATAACATTCACATTCACACATATGCTGACTGGAGTTTTTTCCAGATGTAATTTCCCCGAAAACTGTGAATATTTTATTACCACTGTAGGTAAATATACTGGACAATGTTATTATTTTCTGTTTTGGTTAATAATATTGTTAACTTTGAATTTAGAAATTAATTGACTAATATCAGATATTGTAACTTCTCATTGGGAAGTTGTAAAAAGGCAATTTCCAGTGAGAGGAAAACCCTAACTCCTTCCCAACTGGAACCACCCCAAGGAAAAGAGGGTCGGGGGGAGGAAAAACACTGTGGTATTGGGACAGACGGGAAAGTGGAAACTATGCTATGTCTGGTGAGGACTAGATAGCATTGGCACGAGGTGTGAAAGGTTTGGTGAAGAGTGTGGTCTTGCAAACAAGCTTGGGGGGGTATTTGGTCATGAAGAAAAATCTCACGGACACGAGGAAGACAAGCACAGAAACAAGGGCGACGAAGCTTTGAAAGAAGAAAAAGAAAAAAACTGAACACACAGGAATACAGGTAAGTAAGACTTATGACAAACTCTGTATTGAAAGTTACTGTGTTTGCTTTACTGGAAAATTCTGGAGAAAGAGCTCCATTCAATAATATCTGGTTTAGTTCTGTTAGAGGATATCAAGTAGGTAACTCAATTGTAGGAGAGCATTATTACTAAATAGTTGCTATGGGTACTGGACAAAATAAATAGCCTTTAGCTGGGGAAAACAATTTTTTGATAAACAGACTATAGGTGACCTGATACAATTGTTGAGACACCCATGTCTGTGCAGGCCAGGTGGAAACCCTATGTGAATCCTGAAAGATCCACGCTGTAGGGAAACCCGAGGTAATTATCGGCATAAGCTTTATACTTACAGGCATATCTTAGAGCCTTTATGGAAACTGGAAGATGCTTCTAAATAAATTAGGAAACATTACAATTAATCTTATTTTGAATAGTTGAATGTAAACGAAAGACTGGAAACTTCCTTTTTAATAAAAGAATTAAGGAGAAAATTGTTACAAATAAGACTGAAGCTAACTGGAAATTCAAATAAACAAGAGGCCGATTGTGTGCCAGAACCAGTCATGTAATTCTAGTGAAGCTAGCCAACAAAGTTAGAATTGAAAGTGAAAAACGAGCGCCGGCAGTAGTGCGAATACAGGACCTCTTCGCACCCTAATGGGTTAGTCGGAGACAGAGGCCTCCATCAGAGAATAAGTCACAAAAGTAAAAGGTTTAAAAAAAGAAAAAAATAAAAGAAAAAAACCCTCTTATCAAAGTGCAACAGTTGTCATCGTGCTCGCATATATAATTCGGATTAGTAATAATATTGGAAATGATAATAGAAATTATCTCTCTAACTCAAGGACAAAACCTAGAATATTCCCAAGACTGAAATGCATGCAATAATATAATGAAAAATAGAACCATCATTCCATCTAGAGTAGAACCAAACCTCTGAACAAAAATCGAACAAGCTGAGCATTATTTCGCAAAGAAAATAAAATCCATGTACGCATATCAGAATAGTGAAAAGGGCAGCAGACCATAACTTAAATATAAGAGTCGAATGCCTTATATACATACATATACAAGTGAAGAGATAAATGTACAAAATTATACAACTTCAAGCCGAAGCGTTGTCGGTACCAAAAATCTTACAAGGACCTCTGCTCTGGCAATTGAGCGGGCCAAAACTTAAGTATAAAAACTGAACTTAAAACGATTTATATTCTCACGAAGTACATGCAGTAGAAAACCCCTTTACTAGGTAGTGGATACAGTGGAGTGAAGCCCTCTAGTAAAAAGAAAAAAGAAACGAAACAGGGCATAGTCTGGCAAACCAACCTGGTAAGAGAAACACAAAGTATGATGCCACTTAAAACAAGTGCTTCCACTTCCTCCACAGTCCATATAGCATAGTTTGACAAAAATATAGACATACCCAGAAGAAACTCGTGCGCCATGTCTGGAAGGGGAGTTGTCTCACCTTCACAACCGACAGCACTCCATGTTCACGTCAGTACACAACCTGCAAACAGAAATATCGGGTTCAGATGCTAACCTTTTCCCATAAAAAAGTAAGAGAACTCAAGAAATAACAGAGCTAGAAAGCAATCTCAGTAAATAATTTCACCTGGCTATAAGTATAATTGACCAAACTCCATGAGGAGGGAAGCACTAGAACATCTCTGTAACACGTGGTAAGAGAAAGACCTCCAGTCTACGATTCAGCAGCTTCCAACCAGAGCAGAGGAACCCAAACAGAGAGCCAGAACCAAAGGTAACGAATGAGCCCCAAACCTTGGCAATCGAGACTAAAAAGTTACCTGGAGCGATACCAACCGCTTGATGGTATGGTTTGGATTTCCACCGTCGTTGCGCCAAAGGATCTCAAGGTAAGTTGACACCTTTGCAATGTCATTTAAATCGACATCGCAACAAAGTTAATAGCCAGAGATTAATTGGGTTAAGTTCGAGGTAGAGGCTTTGCTGTCACGCTCTGGGCGAGAAGGTATTAAAAATAAACTAAGAAGTATTGTCACAATACCTTACCATCATTCAATTCAAACAAATGTATACCAGCCCTATCACGTAATAGTTTTAAACAATAAATGTTGTCTAACGGGATTGATGTAAAAGAAATTACTACTATGAATATTTGCATGATAAAACACTATATTAAATGTTTTTCATGAATAATTTTATTACTTTTGTTTTGGAGGTATGACAAGTGGTGTCAGAGCCAAGTTTCAAAAACTGTGGCCTCTGGGAATTGGAACTGATAGACAGATTGAATATGATTTATTTCCATCTCTAAGGGGCAGTTAAAAGAAAAAAAAAGGTTTATGCGTGACTACTCATCTGTTATTTTTATGTTTAAGTAGAGGAGAAAGATTGACAATATGAGGAGAGCAGACAGTGCATCACATAGGTTTGTAGTGGGTCAGCGACCTGCAGAGAATAACCCCAAATTATGAGTAAAGCTTGGGGAGGAGGCTCGCAATACAAACCTTGCAATTTTGAAGATAGTGCAGGAATTAAAAAATGAAATGGCCCGATTGCGGGAGGATAACACAAGGTTAACAATGGAAGAGGAGAGAATTATAAAGAGCCTATCTGACAAGCAAAATTAGAAACCACTAAATCCCAATGCTGAGCAACAAAGGATGTCAGGGGAATAGAATCAAAACACAGAACCTGAAGAGTTAGAAGGAAGGGAGGAGGAACGATCTAATAATGCCTCCGAATAGTAGATATGAAAAAGGCAATGGTTATAGTTGCAAGGGGAACTTCACAAGATCAAACCGCCACACTTTGACGAAGAATAGGAGCAGGCAGCTGAGGCGTGGTTGATTAATATGAACAAATATTTCCAGTTGTATGATTATGATCACAATCTTAAGGAAAGGTTGGCCATTTTCCAATTATAGGCGAAGCCACTCTGTGGTGGGAAGAGGTTAAGATGGTAAGTGGAGTGAGTGAACAGACTATCACTTGGGAAAAATTTCAAAAATACTTTAAAGAAAGATACCTGACAGAATGCTTCTATGATGAAAAAGCAAGAGAGTTCCATGACCTGCGATTGGGACAACAAACTATGGACGAATTCATCACTCGTTTTACTTCATTACTCCGTTATGTGCCTTATATTCAGGAGGAAAAGGCTAAGGTACAGAGGTTCTTCAGTAGTTTACCTTTGAGCACGAGGGAAAGAATCGAATTTGACAACCCAAAGATGATGGATGAGGCCATACATAAAGCCTGGATTTGCTACCAGCAAGGCAAGTAGAAGGGAGAAATCCTACACAAGAAATGGGTCGACAAAAAAGGTAGCAAGCTGACTGGAAATACTAAAGGTAATCGAGGTGGTGGTAACAAAGGGTTTCCCAAGGGACAAAACAGCAGAAGCATACAGAAGAACTCGCTCCGATTAAAACCCCCCATTGTGTCCCAAACCAATGAAAAACCCAAAAAAATAGACAACGAAGGGACAGCAAGGCCTTTAGTGCAATTTTGGGGCTATGGTGGACCCCATTACGTTAAAAACTACCCTCAACGAAAGGAACCAAACATGTTTCCCAAGTCTATGAAGCTTATACAGTTGTCGATGTAGGACAAAGTCTTCCGAAGATTAATGTTGCTCTGGAGGATCATCAGGCGGAGTACCAACTGACCATGGTGGAATTTGAAGGTAAACTCTTAGACCTTGTTGTAACTGTTTTAATTGACCCTGGTGCAACATTAAGTTATATTAGTCCAAGAATTGTGGATCATTGTAAGTTGCAACCTATTAAGTTTAAGGACCCTTGGCTAGTTTAGTTGGCAATAGGAGAAAAAACATCGGTAAATGCTAAGATTAAAAATTGCCCTTTAAAAATAGCAGGACAGTTAGTTACAATAGATTTAAATGTGCTTCCCCTTAGCTCATATGATATATTAATTGGTATGGACTGGTTAGAGAAACACTGGTCCATAATTAATTGTAAAACTAAGACTATCAGTTATAAGGATGAGCTTGGAATAAAGAAAGAGATGCAGGGAATCAAGCGGCTAGCGCAAATTCAGCCAATAACTACCTCACAGTTAGCAAAATGCATTAGGAAATAATGTCAGATTTATGTCGTCCAAGTGGGCTATGCCAATTCGAAAGATAAAACAACCACAATGGAGAATATTCCTGTGATATAGGAATTTGCTCATGTGTTTCTGGAGGAGATTCCCGGACTGCCACCTAAAAGAGATATAGATTTTACCATAGAATTAGTGCCAAGAGTAGCCTCGGTATCTCGAGCACCCTACAAAATGAGCATACCAGAATTGACAGAGTTAAAGATGCAATTACAGGTGCTGTTGGACAAAAACTACATCCGCTCCAGTGTGTCACCCTGGGGAGCCCCGGTGTTGTTCGTTAAGAGGAAAGATGGGACCCTTCGCATGTGTATGGATTATCGTCAACTAAACAAATTGACGATCAATAATAAATATCCTCTACCCGATATCGATGAAATGTTTGATCAAGTAAAGGGAGCAATAGTTTTTTCAAAGATTGACTTGCGATCAGGGTATCACCAAATCAGGATTAAAGATGAGGATATAGCTAAGACAGCTTTTAGGACTCATTACGGAAATTACGAGTTTGTGGTGGTACCCTTTGAGTTAACTAACGCACCTGTGAATTTTATGTGTCTAACAAACAACGTATTTCACCAGTATTTGGATAAGTTCGTGCTGATTTTCATTGACGGTATACTGATTTATTCTTGGACTATGGAGGAGCACCATGAGCACCTTAGATTAGTATTGCAAACCCTCTAAGAACACCAACTATACGCTAAGTTCAGCAAATGTGAATTTTTCAAAGAACAAATACAATATTTGGGGCATATAATTACTAAGGAAGGAATCGCAGTGGATCCCGAAAAGATAAGGACCATAATGGAATGGCCGATACCTAAAGATGTGGCGGACATCTGATCCTTCATGGGGTTAGCAGGCTATTATAGATGGTTTGTGGAAGGATTTTTTAGAGTAGCTTATCCCATCACTTCCTTACAGAAAAAAGGAAGGGTCTTTAGGTGGGCCCCTGAATGTCAAAAAAAATTTGAGCAACTTAAATACCTGCTCACCACTGCATTCATTATAAGCATAGCTGATCCCAACAAAGATTATTTGGTTTGCATGGACGCAAGTAAAGAAGAAGTAGGAGGTGTGTTGATGCAGGAAGGGAAGGTAATATCTTACAAATCAAGAAAATTAAAGGAGAATGAGCAAAAATATTCCACTTATGATCTAGAGTTGGCAGCCGTCATTCACGCCTTAAAAATGTGGCAGCATTATCTTGTGGGAAGGAAATTCTTATTACTAACAAACCACCACAGTTTGACCAATTATTTCAGCCAGCCCACTTTAAATGCCAGGCAAGCACGGAGGGTAGATTTCTTAAGTGGTTTCTATTTTGATATCAAGCATTTGAAAGGAAAAGAAAATTGGGTGGCGGATGCTTTACGTAGGAAGTTGCAATGTGTATACGAGATCTCTTGCAGTGAGTTGGGAAACCCCTTGGGAGAAATGATTAAAGGAGTAGCAAGATACGATGCTACTTATCAACAAATAAAACAACAAGTTCAACACCCATCCAGTAAGGAAGAACAACCAGATTTTGTTCTAGATGCTGCTGGACTGCTGTATTACAAGAAAAGGTTGTACGTGCCTAATCAGAACAGCATTAAAAATCTGATTTTGGATGAATATCACAAGAGTCATTATGCTGGACACCCAAGTTATCAAAAAATGATCACTTCCCTTTGAAAGGAATATTATTGACAGGGCATGGAAAGTGATGTGGCTAGATACTTGGCACATTGTCTGGAATGCCAACAAATTAAAGTAGAACACCAACACCCTGTTGGGTTATTACAACCATTACCTATCTCGGAATGGAAATGGGAAACCATCTCTACGGATTTTATAACAGGCTTGCCTAAGGCAAGAAAAAATAATGACTCCATCATGGTGGTGGTCGACAAGTTGAGTAAGTCAGCACATTTTATACCTGTGCAATCTACTTACAGAGCGATGCAGATCACCCATGTATTGATGCAAAATATATTTAAGCTGCATGGGTTACCAAAGACCATAATCTTAGATCGTGATGTAAAATTTACATCGGTTTTTTGGAGAACATTCTTCGAAGAATTGTGAACTCAGCTGAATTTTAGTACTACTTACCACCCACAAACTCATGGGCAAACGGAACGGGTGAACCAGGTGGTGGAATACATGCTAAGAGCGTATGTGATGTAGCAACCAACCAAGTGGGAGGACTACCTGCACTTGGTTGAGTTCGCATACAATAATGGTTATCATGCATCACTACAAATGAGCCCATTTGAATTATTGTAAGGGTGGAAGTGTCGCACCCCTTCAAGTTGGGGTGGAGGGGATGACAGATTGATGATAGGTCTCACAAATGCTTAAGGAAATGTAGGAAATGGTTAAAAAATTACGTTCTAATCTGAAGGCCGCCCAAGATAGGAAAAAGAGTTTTGCTGATCGGAAAAGGAGATTTAAGGAGTATCAAGTTGGCGATCATGTATATGTGAGAATTCGAGCAAAAAAGAGCATGTTACAATGGAATGGGTGTGCTAAGTTGGCACCCCGATTCTCTGGACCCTTTTATATCTTTGCTAGGATCAGGCCGGTAGCATACCAGCTCGCCCTACCAAGTCATATACAGGTCCACAACATGTTTCATGTTTTCGTGTTAAAAAAATATGTGTATGACCCTAAGCATGTAATTAGCTGACAAGATATACAGGTAAGAAATAACTCTGGTAGATTAATTTGAATAATTTCTGTTAAAGAAGAAATTGATTTAGGATGTTGTATGTTTCAAGTCAAACCAGAAGGAGAAATCTTGGTTGAGCCGCTAAACATCCTCAACCGAAGAGAAGTAATGCTGCAGAAACAGGTTATTACCCAAATTAAAGTGTAATGGCAACACTTTGGGCCTGATGAGGCCACTTGGGAAGATGAAGAACTTATGGAAATAACTTATCCAGGGTTGTTCATGGCTGAAAGACATCAGGACGATGTCCAATCTCAGGGGGGGAAGATGTAATGTCCCCGGAAAAACTGTGAATATTTTATTACCACTGTAGGTAAATATACTGGGCAATGTTATTATTTCCTGTTTTGGTTAATAATATTGTTAACTTTGAATTTAGAAATTAATTTAGTAATATCAGATATTGTAACTTCTCATAGGGAAGTTGTAAAAAGGCAGTTGCCAGTGAAAGGAAAACCCTAACTGCCTCCCCCAACTGGAACCACCCCAAGGAAAAGAGGGTGGGGGGGAGGAAAAACACCATGCTGTTGGGACAAACGGGAAAGGGGAAGCTATGTTATGTCTGGTGAGGACCAGATAGCATTGGCATGAGGTGCAAAAGGTTTGCTGAAGACTGTGGTCTTGCAAACAAGCTTGGGGGGAGATTTGGTCATGTAGACAAATCTCACGGACGGGAGGAAGAAAAGCAAAGAAACAAGGGTGACGAAGCTCTGAAAGAAGAAAAAGAAAAAAACTGAAAACACAAGAATACAGGTAAGTAAGACTTATGACAAACTCTGTATTAAAAGTTACTGTGTTTGCTTTACTGGAAAATTCTAGAGAAAGTGCTCCATTCAATAATATCTGGTTTAGTTCTGTTAGCGGATATCATGCAGGTAACTCAATTGCAGAAGAGCATTATTACTGAAAATTTGCTATGGGTACTGGACAAAATAAATAGCCTTTAGCTGGGGAAAACAATTTTTTGATAAACAAACTATAGGTGATCTGATACAGTTGTTGAGACACTCGTGTCTGTGCAGACCAGGTGGAAACCCTATGTGAATCCTGAAAGATCCACGCTGTAGGGAAACCCGAGGTAATTCTAGGCATAAGCTTTATACTTACAAGCATATCTTAGAGCCTTTATGGAAACTGGAAGATGTTTCTAAATAATTTAGGAAAATATTTCGAGGAAAGCAAACATTAAAATTAATCTTCTTTTGAATAGTTTAATGTAAACAAAACACTGGAACCTTCCTTTTTAATAAAAGAATTAAGGAGAAAATTGTTAAAAATATGACTGAAGCTAACTGGAAATTCGAATAAACAAGAGGCCGATTATGTGCCAGAGCTAGTCATGTAATTCTAGTGAAGCTAGCTAGGAAAGTTAGAACTGAAAGTGAAAAACGTCCACCAGCAATAGTGCGAATACAGGACCTCTCCGCACCCTAATGGGTTAGCCGCAGACAGAGGCCTCCATGAGAGAATATGTCACAGAAGTAAAAGGTTTTTTTTTTTTTTAAACGAAAAATAACAAAACCCTCTTATCAAAGTGCAGCAGTTGTCATTGTGCTCGCAAATATAATTCAGATTAGTAATAATACTGGAAATGATAATCAAAATTATCTCTCTAACTCAATAACAAAACCCAGAATATTCCCAGGACTGAAATGCATGTAAGAATATAACGAAAAACAAAACCATCATTCCATCTAGAGTAGAACCAAACCTCTGAACAAAAATCGAACAAGCTGAGCATTATTCCGCAAAGAAAATAAAATCCATGTACGCATATCAAAATAGTGAAAAGAGCAGTAGACCATAACTTAAATATAAGAGTCGAATGACTTATATACATACATATACAGGTGAAGAGATAAATGTACAAAATTATACAACTTCAAGCCGAAGCATTGTCGACACCAAAAATCTTACAAGGACCTCTGCTCTGGCAATTGAGCGGGCCAAAACTTAAGTACAAAAACTGAAATTAAAACGATTTATATTTTGACAGAGTACATGTAGTAGAAAACACTGAGAAAAAAAAAACGAAACCCTTCCAGGGCAGAGTCTAGCAAACTAACCTGGTAAGAGAAAGACAAAGTATGAAGCAACTTAAAAAAAGTGCTTCTATTTCCTCCATAGTCCATACAACATAGGTGGACAAAAATATAGACATACCTAGAAGAAACTTGTGCGCCATGTCTGGAAGGGGAGTTGTCTCACCTTCACAACCGACAACACTCCATGTTCACGTCGATACACAACCTACAAACAAAAATATCGGGTTGACGTGCTCACATTTTCCCATAAGAAAGTAAGAGAACTCAAGAAATAAGAGAGCTAGGAAGCAATCTCAGTAAATAGTTTCACTTGGTTGTAAATAGAATTGACCAAACTCCATGAGGAGGGAAGCACCAGAACAGCTCTGTAACACACGATAAGAGAAAGACCTCCAGTATGCGATTTGGCAACTTCCAACCAGACCAGAGGAACCCAAACAGAGAGCCAAAACCAAAGGTACGAATGAGACCAAACCCTGGCAAGCAAGACTGAAAAGTTACCTGGAGCGATACCAACCGTATGATGGTATGGTTTGTATTTCCACCGTCGATGCGCCAAAGGATCTCGAGGTAAGATGACACCTCTGCAATGTCATTTAAATCGACATCGCAGTAAAGTTAATAGACAAAGATTAATTGGATTAAGTTTGAGGCGGAGGCTTTGCTGTCACGCTCCAGGTGAGAAGGTATTAAAAATAAACTGAGAAGTACTCGCACAATACCTTACCATCATTCAATTCAAACAAATGTATACCAGCCCTGTCACGTAATAGTTTTAAACAATAAATGTTTTCTGGTGGGATTGATGTAAAAAAAATTACTACTATGAATATTCGCATGATAAAAAATTATATTAAATGTTTGTCATGAATATTTTTCTTACTTTTGTTTTGGAAGTATGACACGAGCTTATAGATAGTTTAATATAGAAAATAAAGATTGCAACCTTAAAAATAAAGATTTGGAAAATATTCACATTAATAAGAGCGTGCATCATCACATCCATTCTATTTGATTATAAATAAGTATTTATAAATATGTTTTTTTTTCTAGGTTTTCAACTTTTACATTCTTTTCCAAATTAGTGATCAATATTACTTAGCTTTGCCCATTTTAATTTTAATTTTAATTTTAATTTTAATTTTAATTTTAACCAACATTAATTTACACGTGTGTAGCCTTCTCACAACACATTGCATTGACTTTCATACACTCGCTTCACACACGATCTAGGGATAGGATTACAGGTAGGAGAGGGGGAGTTTAATCAAATTAATAATCTATTCTAGCAGTGTAATTTGGGTTGGGGTTAAGGTTAATGGCAAGAGAGATGGAAGTGTAATTATGTGGGAATTAAAAGAAATGTCATTGCTACTTATTTTTTTTTGAAATTAATGATCTATATTTTTTGTATTTTTTATTTAAAAAAATTATTATTCTTTTGAAACTAATGATTTATATTTGTTATATTTTTTTATTTCAAAAAGTTATTAATAAATGTTGATTTGGTACTTTACTAATTTATTGTTTTTATTTTTATAGTCTCACTTAACATGTGATATGGGTAAGGTTAGGATTGATTGTAGGAAAGAGAAGGAGTTTAAGTAGGTTGGTAATTTGGACTAGGAATGTAATATAAGTTAGGTTTATGGTTAATTGCAAGAGAAAGAGATCTCAATTTAGAGGATATTTAATTCATTAATTACATATTATTATATTTACTTTATTAATTATTAATGAGCATTTATACATATGTTTCTATCAAATTTTTAAATTTAATTTTAATTTCCAAATTTATGATCTATATTAATTTTCTTTTCCCGTTTTGATTTTAACTTATATTAATCAACATTGGTCTCATTATCTATCAGCGCATTGTTTTGACTTTCATAGCCTCATTTCACACATGAACTAGGGTTAGGATTAACTGTAAGAGAAGTCGAAGTGTAATCTAGTTGGTAACAAGGTATTTTTTAAGGATTCAAATTTTATGCCTATATATAGTATTCTACAAAACTATTCGGATTGGAAAAATCATAGATATAAAATGTATGTGATTATTCAATAAAAAACATGCAATTTACCATTAAAACCAATGATTTTTTTGGTGAATATTTATAATTTAATCAAATCTATGAAGAAAATATATGAATTTTTAACCAACGAGATAAATATTACTTTCATAAAATGTCCAGAAAATAGTTAGCTAGTGAAATTTCACCCTATTTTTTTTCATGAATATAGTTTAGGAATGTAATGTTGGCAATGATTAGGATTAATTTTGGAAGAGATTGGAGTGTAGTTGTGATGAATCAAAAGCATTATCGTCTTTATTTTTTTCCAAATCATTGATCCATAATATCTTCATCCATTTTTATTCTAATAAATGTTAATCAACATTGGTTTCGCTTCTACCAATGCACTTATTTGACTTTCATAGCAAAACCTTACACGTAGGCTAATAATATTTGTAATATGATATAGGAGTGTAACATGGTTTAGGGTTAATGGTGGGACAAAGACATGTTACATTAAAAGCCAAAATTTAGAGGATAATTGCATTAATAATGCATCAATACCTTTACTCTATTGATAATCAATTATAATTTATACATATTCTTGTCACTAAGTTTTTATCTTTATTTTCTTTTCCAAATCAATGATCCGTATTAATCATCTTCATCCATTTTTATTTTAATAAATTTTAAAATATTAATCGATGATCTGACCTTCTAACAACACACTACAATGACTTGCATAAGCTTAATGAGCATGCAATCTATGGTTAAGATTACTAGTAGGAGAGGGCGAGTGCAATTGAGTTGGTAATTTGGTCTAGCAGGGTTAATGGGAGCTACGGTTAGGGTGAATGATAGGAGAGTTAGAAGTGTAATCATAGAGGGAATCAAAATCAATGCCTTTATTATATTCTTTTCCAAATCAATGATCCATATTAATTATAGTCATCCAATTTGACTTTAACACATATTTATCGAAAATCATCTAACCTTTTACCAACCTATTCCTTTGAATTTCATGATTAATGATGGGAGAGGTTGGACTGTAATTTGAATGGTAATTTAGTCCAAGAGTGTAATGCAAGCTAGGGTTAGGTTTAATTGTAGGAAAAAGACATAACATTGAAAACTAAAATTTAGAGGATAATCACATCAATAATTATGCATCATTACCTCCACTCCATAGATCATCAATAAGAATGTAAACATAAGTTTTTGCTAGGTTTTTAACTCTTATTTTGTTTTCCAAATTAGTTATCCATATTATTTTTTTTCCATTTTGATTTTAACAGGTATAGATCAAATTTGGTCATTCCTTCTACCAACCCACTATTTTGACTTTCATAGCCTCAACTCACACATGGTGGGCTAGGGTTAGGATTAATTATCGGAGAAATAGAACTATAATTGAGTTGATGATTTTGCCTAGAAGTGTAATAAGGGATAGGGTTAGAACTAATCAAAGAAATTTTTAAAGATGGGATTTTTTTTAAGTCTAAAAATCTTGGTGAATTTTACTAATCCTTAATGTAAACTATGGAATGTTTGACAATATTTTTGTATAAATTTTCAAATTTCCCATAATTTTATATAATTTCTATAAATGTTGGTGATTTTTCAAAATTTATTCTATAGATTAAAAAAAAAAAAATAGAGATTTTTTTTGGAAAAAACATAGAAAATTAACTCAACAATAAAATTTAGCCCTTAAAATTTTCCGTAAATTAATAATATGAAAAATAAACATGTATGTAGAAAATAAAAAAAAATACTATCGCTTCTACTAACCCATTAATTTGAGTTACACAGCATCCACTAATAAGGTCTAAGGTTATAATTAAAGGTACGGAAAATATTTATCAATATTAAAAACTTAATTTTAAAAGATAATTGCATCATTACCTTCACTCGATCATTTATACACATGTTTATGACTTTATTTTCTTTTCGAAATAAATTATCCATATCAATTATCTTCATTCAATTTTTATTTCAAAAAATAGTAACATTGGCCTGGCAAGAGACCTGTCTACCTCCTTCACAATTTGTCTCTCGTGGTCTCGCTAGACTGTAGAGCAACTCTTAATATAATAAATCAATTTAACGTAACTTTGAAATTTAAACTCCATTACCTTTAACAATAGAAAAATACTCTCTTATATTTCTATAAGTGTAATATAATTTTAATTTTAGTACATTCACGTAGATTTTGGTATGCATATTATATGTGGTCCATTGGTTGAAATGGGAATAAGTTTTCAGGTTCATTATCTAATAAGCAAACGCAAACATAGGAGAAATAATTTTAGCCATAGTTTCATATATTGGCGTAAGTCTCATTTCTAGTCTCTTTCTTCTTATAATTTTTTTATAGCATGTAATTTTCCTAATAAAATGTAAGCTAATGAGTAATAAATAATAAATGTTTTAGTAATGTTTTAATAAGATGTAATTTTCTTAATAAAAAATAAGCTAATGAGTAATAAATATTTTAATAAAGTTTTTGTTATTATTAGTCTTTACTAGTTAGGACCGTTGTAATTGATATGTTTTTATTATTAGTTTTGGCACATAAAAAATAAATGTTTAATTTTTTAAACTATGGTTGGTTTGATATTGCATCATTTAATTTTTTTTTCTAAACAAATTAAGTATATTTAACTTTTTTATTTGACCAATCAGCAAAATGATTGTTTTATTTAGCTTTATTCTAAGGCAAAACTTAAGATTAATATAAGTCATGGGTAGCTTCAAATGAGCTAATGTTACAACTAACTTAGCATTAATGCTAAAACATTTTATGCTAAGAAAATTTGGCTTAGACGGTATACTCATTTATAATTATGGAGTCATATTCCTCCACCATCGCATCAACCCAAACCGGTTGCTACACAACTTCTTGAAACGAAGATGACTCTGTCACAACACATGCACTCATAAGTGCCATGTATCTAGTTTACCTCTCTGGTGACCTCCTCTATCTGCATTGAGAAGAGGGTGCTCCCACATTCTCTTATGCACCATCCAACAATCTGTTAGCTTCTCTAGTATGCTTTCTTCCCTCTCTAGAAGACTATGCCTAAGTGGATGTCTCCACTCTTTGAACCTCTACATGTGGCTTCTCCACATCAATCTAAGGTCCCTCAAAATTAGGATCTCAAAGTTCCTCATCTGAATATAGCTCAAGCTCCCTCTCAAGGGATACTCACACGGCCTTCTCCTCATTGAATCTAATATCCCTGTGAACTACTATCATCCGACTAGTCGGCAAGTACACTTGATAGTTGTTGGGTGTATCAGTGTACCCCACAAAGATCCCCAACTTTATTGTTGGCTCAAGATTCCTTCATGCATCTTTGGTCACATGGAAATAAATTGATGACCCAAAAATCCTAAAGTGACCAACATCTAGCCTCTTACCAGAATAAGCCTTCTCTGGTGCCTTCATCTCAAGTATTCAATGTGGGCTATGGTTATGAGCATACACCGTTGTGTTGCATGCCTCAGCCCACAAGTGTAGTTGTAGGCACTGATCATGCAACATCTCCCTTTCTGCCCCTATTATGCTCCTGTTCTTCCTCTTTGCAACCCCATTATGTTGAGGGTTATGGGGTGCCATTAACTTTCGTTTAATCCCTTCTATAGCACAGAAGTTCTTAAACTCATTAGAGACATACTCACCATCATTATCACTTCGTAGAGCTTTAACCTTCTTTCCATACTCTTTCTCTACCAATGCTTTGAACTTACAATGCTTTGTGAAAGTTTGATCATTTTTTTGCATAAAAAATACCCAACATTTACGAGAATAGTCATCAACAAATATAACATAATACCTATGTTTTGTTGCGGATGTTGTCGAGAATGGTCCACACACATTTGAATAAACTCTCTCCAGAATAGACTCTACTCGACTGTCTCTGTCTCTAAAGGAATAATTGGTGTATTTTCCCAAATTACAACCCTTGCATATATCAACTTGCTCAAGCAAACCTTTAGAAACACCAGTAGATATTTGTTGCAATATCTTCAAATCTCCATGATGCAAGTGGCTCAGTCGCATGTGCCACAACTTATCGACGTCTCGGCTCAACATCTTTTCCACTCTTGAACTCAAAGAAGCACAATCCTCTACCTCTATCTTATAGAGATTCTGAACTCGAATCCCTATCTTCTTTACTTGACTAATAGCTATGTGTCGAAGGAACACCTTTCCTTTCCAAAAGATCACATTGAAGCCTCTATCCTTAAGCATGGCAACGCATACCAAGTTCTTCGTCAGTCCAGGTACATGCATAACATTCTTCAAGGTGACTGGAGCTGCATGCTCCCTCTACAAAGTAATAGTGCCCACACCATTAAAACTATACTTACCATCATCACCCATATCGATATGCATCTTGAGATCTTTCTCTTCTAGTTCACTTAATAACTCTCTGTCACCATTCATGTGGAAAGAAGCTCCACTGTCTAAGTACCAGACACTCCCCATCATTGAAGACACCATGCATGCAATGAGGGAAAAGTCCAATTGAATTGGGAGGCCAAAGCCTCACCCGCCGCTCCTCCCGAGGGCTTCTCCTTAGACTTGTTAAATGGACAATTTGTAGCAAAGTGTCACATCGTGTGACAATGAAGGAATTTAACTTTCATAACATCCTTCTTCTTACCTCCATGCTAAGAATCATCTATCAATGTTCTCACACACATCTACTTGAATAGGATTGTTGACAGAATTTCCAATAATGGAGAATCTTCTGTCCATGTTCTCACAGACATCTACATAAATAGGAACATCTACATGAATAGGATTGTTGATGGACTTTCCAAAAATAGAACATGGTTGGAAAGTGAAACTTAGTGAATATATTCATAATATGTAAATGTAAATTATGTTTCCCATTTTGATTTAAGATAAAAAGTTTTAATATCTCTACACATTATAAGTAAAACTTTCCTAACTAATATTCTTGTGAAATATAAAAACTATATTTGATATATTGTAATTATATTTTTTATTAATACTTTACAAATAAAGGTACAAAACTAATAGGAAGTTTCCCATCATGATCTGAAACGCATTAAAAGCAAAAGGGCTATAGTAAGCTTATCTAGATTAAATATTTATGGTAAACATTATAAGGCTTTTGACAATGATATTCCCAGCTGGAAGTTGAGCATGAATTCGGGGATGTGGAAGGTCAAGAGAATCTATATAACCATGTATAAATGTATGGGGTGCAGTGCGGGAAGAGTAAAGAGACACAGCAGGTGGTGATAATTATTATCTAGTAAAGTGTTTCAATACCTCCTGCTGCAGCTTCCATAGCAGTTGAAGCTTGAAACCTGCTGCTGTGTAAATGCGTTAGAAAACCTGCACAGATGAATCTAGCTAGTAAAGGTTGAACACACAGCTTTGTAGAGCAAAAACACTGAAAGAAAATCGAAAGAAGAAAAGAATGATTCATTAGAAAATATGTTACAATGCTCATGATATAGCATTATTGGGTGAAGATCCCAAGGTAATGCACTATAGTGGTGATCAATGAGAAGACTCAACACCTACTACAAGTTCCAGAGATAACTAGTTAGTTGCAGAGTTAAAGACAGAGAAAATCAAGGAGTAAATCATGCAAAAGGAATCTTGCATGCAATCCAATGCTCTAACTAAGAGTCTGCATGTAGATGTGTAGTAGTTGCATGTAGTCGCATGCTCTAACTAAGAGTCCACTTGCATGCAATCCAATGCTCTAACTGAGAGTCCGCATGTAGGTGTAGTAGTAGTTCCAACACCCCCCCTGAACACCACTATGGGGAAAAATAGAAAATGGGCCCTGGCAACTAAGGCCAAAGGTTACCCAAAATACAGTGCAACTTGTACTAATATTTAGGAAAGAGGGAAAACCTCGTGGGAAAACCCCCCCTCAAAATACAATGTAATCAAAAGAAAAGAGGAAGAAAATACAGTTGCTAAGTAACTGTGTCCTTCACTCCAAGACGATCACACAGAGAGTGAAACTTTTGCTCAGTGAATGTCTTGGTGAAGATGTCTGTAGTCTGTTCTGCTGAGGGACAGAACTGCAAATTAATAACCCGGTCATGTACTAAGTCTCTGATGTAGTGCATATGGATCTCTATGTGCTTCATCCGCTGTCGCTGTACTGGATCCCTGCAAAATTTGAGAGTGCTCTGGTTGTCACACCAAATGACAATGTGATGGTGGAACTGGACGCCCAACTCAGTGAGGAAGTGTTGTAGCCACAAAGCCTGAATGGTGATGTTGACTACTCCTCTTTACTCAGCCTCAGTTGAAGAGAGAGCAATAGTAGCCTACTTCTTGCTCGACCAACAGATAGGGCCAGATCCTAGACTGAGTGAATATCCAGAGGTGGACTTGCGATCAATGTTATCTCCTGCCCAATCAGAATTTGTGAAGCCAGGAAGATTCAATGCAGTGCCTACTGCATAGTGAATCCTGAAGGTGATGGTGCCCTGCACATATCAGAGGATGTGCTTGGCAGCATTCCAGTGTAGCTCATGCGGCTCTTGCATGTATGTGGAAACTGTCCCTACTGCATATGAGGGATCTGGTCTGGTGTGGGTGAGGTACAATAAGCTCCCCACTAGCTGTCGATAGAGAGTGCTGTCAACTAATGGAGTGTCACCTCCATCCTCAAGGCAGACCCCAGACAGAAAAGGAGTCAGTGCTCGCTTGCAGTCAATCATGCGAAATCTCTCGAGGAGATCCCGTGCATACTTAGCCTGAGAGAGTTTGATGCCTGTGGCATCCTGACTAATCTCAAGACCAAGAAAGAAGTGTAATGGACCCATGTCCGTCATTAAGAACCTATTATGCAAGGCCCTCTTGACTGTAGCAATGGCTGAAGCCAAGCTGCCAGTGATTAGGAGATCATCGAGATACAAAACTAAGATAAGAAGAGAATCATGTGTCTTGAGCATGTAAACATTCGGATCAGACTTACATCTTTCAAAGTTTTGTGATAAGAGAAAAGAATCCATCTTGGCATACCAAGCTCTTGGGGCCTGCTTAAGGCCGTACAAAGATTTTTTAGTCTGCAAACCAAAGATGAATCGTGAATGAAACCATGTGGCTGCTCCATGTAAATATCCTCTTATAGGTCTCCGTGAAGAAAGACATTCTTCACATCCATTTGATGTACTTCCCATCTCTGGGTAGCCGCAATGGCAAGTGTAAGGCGTATGGAATCCATCTTTGCTATTGGAGCAAAGGTCTCGTCATAATCAATGCCATGCACTTGTTGGAAGCCTTTAGCTACTAGCCTCGCTTTCCGTCTAGTGATTTTCCCATCTACAGCACTCTTGGTCCTATAGACCCATTTGCATCCGACAAGTTTCCTTCCTGAAGGAAGGGGGACCAGATACCAAGTCTGGTTCTCGAGGAGGGAGTTATACTCCTCCTCCATGGTGGACTCCAAAGATGGATGCCCAGCAGCCTCAGCATAAGACTATGGATCAGAAGACTGAACCAAATGACAATGCCATGATGGTGACAGTTCAGTGGTAATGAGGACAAGAGGAGGCTCAATAAACTTTGAGCTAATCCTCTGCAATTCAAAATTATCCCCCACAAGACCATTTCTAGTAGCTGGGTGGTCTTGTGCATATATCTCACGTAAGCTCCTTATTCTCTGATTTATGATAGGGGAATATGATTCATTGCTGGAAGCCCGATCTGGACTTTGATGTGGATCATCATTTGCATGCACTAGATTTGTATCTGAAGACTTTGTCTCTATATCTGGATGCTCTACCTCGGCATCTGCATGCTCTGTATATGCATGTGACTGTACTGAGTCATCATCTCAGACATGAGGTAGATAAAAGGTGTCTGCATGCGGCAATTGAGGTGCATGCGAGAGTCTTTCCTCAAATTTGACACTTCGCTCAATGATGAGCTTATCAGTAGAGGGAATCAGAAGGTGGTATCCTTTCACATCATCAGGGTATCCAACAAAGATGCACTCAATGCTCTGTCGATCAAGAGCTTTCCTCTTTTCAAAGGGTATCTTGGCCCATGCTCTAGAGCCAAAAACACAAAAGTGGGTGACCTCCGGTTTAGTGTTGCTCCAGGCCTCAAAGGGGGTCTGATCCTTGAAAGACCTATGAGGATATCCGTTTTGGATGTAGTTAGCACAATTAAGTGCTTCGGCCCATAGCTTATGAGGCAACGACTTAGCATGCATCATGCAGGAAGCCATCTCTTTGAGAGATTGGTTCTTTCTCTTAGCAACTTCATTCTCCTGCAAAGTGTATGGAACTGTGTACTGCAACTGTATGTCAGACTGAAGGCAAAGGTTCTGAAGTGCTTTGTTAACATATTCCCCCCCATTGTCTGTACGGAGGGCTTTGATCTTTCTCTCTGACTCTGTCTCAACTAATGCTTTGAAATCTTCAAAGTGTGCAAAAACTTCAGATTTGGCCTTGAGAAGATACACCTAAGTATACTATGAGAAATCATCAATAAATGTAAGCACATACCTTGCTTTGTTGATGGAAGGATGAGGAAAAGGCCCCATGAGATCACTATGGATCAAATCTAGAGGAGAGGATGCTCTGTGAGTTTTGTTGGTGTCAAACTTTTCTTTGGGATGTTTGCCAAGGACACACCCTTCACAAACTCCTTTGGAGAAACTGATATTTCGCAAGCCTTCCACCATCTCATTCTTCCTTAGTTGTTGCATATACCTGTAATTTAAGTTACCAAACCTCCCGTGCCAAAGCCTACTGCTATCATCAGCATGTGTAAGCAATAAGGAGGATTCAGATTCAATAAATTCAGAAAATGTATAAAGTCTGGCTCCATTGTTTACCTCACTAGTTGCAATTTTCGAGCCACTATGTAGATCATATATGTTCACTGCATCTGGAGTGAATTCCACTCTCTTTCCAATGCCGGAATGAGTGATCTGATAAACTGAAAGCAGATTTACTGAAAGTTTTGGAACATGAAGCACATCTTCAAAGCTTCCGTGTAAAAGTTTGTTAGGCCCCTATACTACTAGTGTAACCCCTTATTGTTATTAGTACAACCCACTTATTATATTGATGTACCCATGTAGTGCCCGTATTGTTACTATTGTGCCCCATAGAAGCCCACTATTGTTATTATTGTGCCTTTACATTATTATTGTTATGTAGGCTCTGATTATGCTATGACCCCTTAGACTCGCCATATATAAGAAAAGGAAGGTCTTTTTTCATTTGTATCATCCAGAATTGTTCATTTAATGTAATGGTAAAGGAGGTTTCCCCCTCGAAGAGACTGAATTCTAAGTCGTTGATCTATCTTTTCTATCTTTTCTTGAGCTGGTTCATAACATTTGGTATCAGAGCTTTGGATTCTAGGGTTTTGCTGCTCCAAACAAGTCATCATGGCATTTTTGCTATAAATTTGTGTCTGCGATGTTTGAGAAGTTGAAAAAAAAGACCCATTTGAAAAGACATCGCACTTAATCGCAGGTCCGAATTTCAGAACTTTTCGCGCTATATTTGTGGAGATATGATCTGAGGAAGTTGGTCTTTTTGTAGACTCCTGAATTACATTGCAAACAAGTGACCTGGGGAAAATAGTCATAACTTTCTCTCTGAGCATCAGATTGAAATTTCGCAAAAATGTATAGAAAGAGGACGGCCTTTAGTTTCTTCTAGATATTTTTCAGAGCCAAAGGTCCCAATATTGACACGTGGCACTTCATACAAGTTCGCTCTCCTGGAAAGGTCTATAATCAGGTCATTGTGAGAGATTTGGCATAACTCTTCACTGGACAATCCAATCGGGGTCAGACTGGTGGCATTAGAAAGAGGACACAGAGGGCTACTGTAGGTCACAATTTCAAAACTTAAAGATCTGAAACTACAGAGTTACAGTCGTTTCAAAATCGAGCTCCTAAAATCAAGAAAAAACAAGATGAGGAAGTCTGATGGGAAGGATCCGGTAAATTGGATACTTCAAATGGAGCAATATTTTGATCTACATGGTGTACCACTATTACAGAAGGTATGTATTGCATCTTCATATTTAGAACCGAATCAATTTTTATGGTATAAAGGGCTTTGTACTCGTAAACGACTTGTTACGTGGTCAATTCTCACAGAAGAAATGACAGCACATTATGAGGATACAAAGAGCAATACCTTCTTTAGAGCAACACCACAACAATTGGAAAGAGTAAAAGGCCTTTGTGACATAGTGGAAAGAAAAATTATGGAAACCAGGAAGCATACCCCTTACAACTATAAAGATGGAAGTGTTGTTTCTCCTAGCCTTCCACAACCTACAAGGGTTACACCACAACAATTGGAAGAAAAAAGAGAAAAAGGGCTTGTTACAATTGTGATAGCAAATGCACTAAAGGTCATAAGTGTGCTGAGAAGAAATTATTTAACATAGAATATGAAGAGGAGGAAGAAAAGGATCAAGAAACATCAAAAGAAGAGGATATATGCCAGGACCCCACCCCAGAGAAAGAAGAAATGAATAGGACCATATCTTGTAAAGCATTGGCAAGAATTACCACTCCTCAAACTCTCAAGATAGAAGGACATATCAAGAAGAAGAAAATGGTGCAAGAAGTGAAAGATCACATTGAGATAGAAGAAATGAATCCAACCATATCTTGTAATTCATTGGTCGAAATTACCACTCCTCAAACTATCAAGATAGAAGGACATATCAAGAAGAAAAATGTTCAAGAAGTGAAAGATCAAATTGAGCATCAAGAAATGAATCCAACCATATCTTGTAAAGGATTGGAAGAAATTAACACTCCTCAAACTCTAGAGATAGAAGGACATATCAAGAAGAAAAATGTTCAAGA
>APFE030322924.1:100137-116220 GCA_000404065.3 Pinus taeda
TATAGAATAATTGATAAATTTTATTTCCAAATTTAATATATATAAGAAACACGTTGAACTCTTATCTAACATATGCAAAATATATGGTTGTGAATCCCCCAAGAGTTCACTGGGCAAGCCTATGAACATGTAAACTGAATGTCAAGTTTCATGCTTTCAAAATTCCCTTATTGCTAACCCATGGCCGCTAATTGTGAAGGTGACATGTTAATTAGGTTATAGTTAGTGGTGTGGAAATAACCCATGAGGCTTGCTAATTTATTGATTCCTAGTGATATATATATATATATATATATATATATATATATATATATATATAATATAGCTTGCTTCCCAATTACTGATTCTTCTAGTGATATATATATATTTATATATATATATATATATATATAGATATATATAATTTTCATTAACTAATGTTTATGTTGATTAAAAACTATAAAGTTGGTTATAAGATAAAATGATAGTTTGACCAAAAAATTTGAGGAAATGTTTGCATCTCAAAATATTTTCAATATTTGGATGATTAAGATGGATTTAGGATTACTTCAGCTATAGAAATTCACATAAAAATTATAGAGGACCAACATTATGTTCATGTATATATTTAGGATTAACATTATCATTTGAAATTTAATCACATTACTTGTTTGAAAATATAGAGAGCATTATTGATAATGACCAATGTCGATCTATCTTCTTCAATTTTTATTATAGTAACACAATTTGAAGATAATCAAAGTTTTATGTGTGTATGTAAGGTGAATAGAAATAATTTTAAATTTACTCATATTTCTTGTTCTACTAAATTTACGCATATTTCTTTATAATACTTCAAAGTTACATGCTAAATAAGTAGAATAAAAATATGTAAGAATGTTGAATGGTGAAAAATGTATACAAAAATCAAAATATGTACATAAAAATCAATGGGTTGATTTCAATGTAGATACCATTTTCTATTTTAATTCATTAATTTAAGTGCACATGTCAATTTTATTCCTATTCAATATACATATACATAATTGTTGATTTCAATGTACATATCTATTTGTGATGCATTGATTTATATGACAATCTTAATTTTTATTTTTGCACAATACCAATTTTAATTTCGATTTTTTTTCTATTTCTAGCACATTGATTTCAATGTACTTGTCAGTTTCTTTTTCTATTTCCATCAATTTCAATTTCAATTTCTCTTTTTATTTTTATTTCTAACAAATTGATTTTAACATACATGTCAATTTCTACATGTTTATTGTTTTAGTTACAGTGTACATGTTAATCTTTAATATATTTATTTTAGGGTACATGTAAATTTCTATTTCGATTTCTAATGCATTGATTTCAATTTACATATCTATTACTATCTTTATTAAGTCTTAGTATTGAAATCAACTTTTAACGAAATGATTTAAGGGCAGATGACAATTTGTTGACACCTAGACAAGAATTTCTCCATGTTAATAATTATTTTATTATTTAAAACACTTCAGTAATTTAACACTCGCATTTTATAAATTAAAAAACTTGAAATTATGATTTTTTAAAATATCTACCAATTTAAAAAAAAAAATTATTAGAATATGTATTTAGTGATTAATGATTATATCATCAATATAAATAACATTCACATTCAAACGTATACTAATTGGAGTTTTTCTCATGCTCATTAATATAAATATTGGTTTAATATAAAGAAAATGCACATTAAAAATAAAGATTTAGAAATATTCGCATTAATAAGCAAGCATCACGTCCATTAGATTAATCATTAATAAGCATTTATTATAAATATGTTTTTTTGGGTCCATTCTATTGATCATCAATAAGCATTTATAAATATGTTTTCTTTTGGTTTTCAACTTTTAAGATTTCAACTCCACACACGAGCTAGGGTTAGGATTACAAGGACGGGAGGGGGAGTTTAATCAAATTAATAATATATTCTAGGAGTGTAATGTGGGCTAGGTTAAGGTCAATGGTAGGAGGGATGCAAGTGTAATTATGTGGGAATAAAAACAAATATCATTGTTATTTTTTCCTGAAAGCAATGATCTATATTTATTATATTTTTCAATTTTTATTTTAAAAAATATTAATAAACTTAAGTCTAAAGGATTTTTTATTAATCCATTGTTTTTAATTTTATAGTGTCACTTAACATGTGATCTAAGGTTAGGATTAAGTGTGGGATAGATAGGAGTCTAAGTAGGTTAGTAATTTGGTATAGGAATATAATATAGATTAGATTTAGTGTTAATGGTAGGAGAAAGAGATCTCAATTTAGAGGATCATCAAATCATTAATTACACTTTTTATTTTTACTTTATTAATTATAATGAGTCTATATGGATATGATTTCACCAAGTTTTAGATTTTATTTTATTTTCCAAATTAATGATGTATTTAATTATCTTTTTTCACTTTGATTTTAACATATATTAATCAACATTGGTCTATCATCTATCAAACCATTGTTTTTACTTTCATAGCCTCATTTCACATACTAACTAGGTTTAGGATTAATTGTAAGAGAGGTGGGAGTGTAATCCAATTGCTAACAAGGAAGTTTTTAAGGATTCAAATATTATGCCTATGTATAGTCTTTTAGGCAACTATTCTGGCTTGAAAAATCATAGATATAACATGTTGGTGATTATTCAATAAAAAAACATGCAATTTACCATTAAAACCAATGATTTTTTTGGTGAATATTAATAATTTAGTCATATCTATAAAGAAAATAGAGGATTTTTTAACCAAATAGATAAATACTACTTTCATAAAATGTCCAAAATATAGTTAGCTCCTTCTTCTTCTTCTTCTTTTTTTCTCTGGTAATCTAGTTTAAAAGTGTAATATTAGCTACGATTAGGGTTAATTTTGGAAGATATGGGAGTATAGTCATGTGGTCAATCAAAAGAATTTTTTTTTTTTGAAATCACTGATCCATATTATCTTTTTCCATTTTCATTCTAATAAATGTTAATCAACATTGGCTTTCCCTTCTACTAATAGGATATAAGAGTGTAACATGGTTTAGAATTAATGGTGAGAGAAAGAGATGTCAACATTAAAAGCTAAATTTCTAAAATTTAGAAGATAATTGCATTAATAATTATGCATCAATACATCAATTCTAGTGATCATCAATTAGAATTTACACATATTTTTTTCCCTAAATTTGTTTACCTTTATTTTGTTTTCCAAATCAATGGTCCATATTAATTATCTTTATCCATTTTTATTTTAATAAGGCTTCTAACAACACATTACATTGACTTGCATAACCTCAATGAGCATGCAAACTATGTTAAGATTACTAGTAGGAGAGGAGGGGTGTAATTGAGTTGGTAATTTGGTCTAGGAGGGTAGTGGGAGCTAGGGTTAGGGTTAATGGTAAGAGAGCTAGAACTGTAATCACATGGGGAATCAAAATCAACATTCACTCAAACTTCTTTTAATAAATATTAATAAAAAATCACCTAACCTTTTACCAACTTATTGCTTTCAAATTCATAGCCTCAACATGTGGGAAAGGGTTAGAATTAATGATGTGAAAGGGTGGACTATGATTTGGTTGGTAATTTAGTGACGAGTGTAATGTAAGCTAGGACTAGTTTTAATTGCAGGAAAAAGGCATAAGAATGAAAACTAAAATTTAGATTATAATCACATCAATAATTATGCATCACTGCCTCCACTCTATTGATCATCATTAAGAATTTAAACTTAGTTTTTTACTAAGTTTTAATCTTTATTTTCTTTTCCAAATTATTTAGCCATATTATCTTTTTTCCATTTTGATTTTAAGAAATATAGATCAAACATTGGTCATTCCTTCTACCAACCCACTACTTTGACTTTCATAGCCTCACCTCGCACATGGTGGACTAGGGTTAGGATTAATTGTAATATAAATGGAAGTGTAATTGAGTTGATGATTTAGTCTAGAAGTGTAATGTGGGATATGGTTAGAACTAATGACATAAATTTTTAGGAATGGGGTTATTTTTTTAGTCTAAAAATCTTGGTGAATCTTATTAGTCTTAATGTAAACTATGGAATGTTTGCAATATTTTTTTTGTATATATTTTCAAATTTCTAAAGATTTTATATCATTTCTATAAATGTTGAGGATTTCTCAAATATTTTTTTTTTTTTTTTTGAAAAAATAAAAATTGAGGGAAAAATGTTTTTGGAAAAAGCATGAAAAATTAACTTATAAAATTTAGCCCTGAAAATTTTCCATAAAATTAATAGTAAAAAGATAAGTATAAATTATATAAAAATATAAAACATATTATCACTATTTATTTTCCAAATCAATCATACACATTAATTATTTTTACATATTTTTGTTTTAAGAAATATTAATAAACTTCTACTAAAGCATTACTTTGAATTACAGAGCATCAACTAATAAAATCTAAAGTTTGAGTTAATGGTAAAAAAATATTTATCAATTTTAAAAATTAAATTTTAGAAAATAGTTGGATCGTTGCCTCCACGATATCGATCTCTATAAAAAAATTATACACATGTTTATACCATGTTTATGACTTTATTTTCTTTTCGAAATAAATTATCTTCATCCATTTTGATTTAAAAAATAGTAACATTGGCCTGGCGAGACACGAGTCTACCTCCTTCAGAACAAGTTTCATTGTCTCTCGTGTAAATCATTTTAACACAAACTTTGAAATTTACACTCCATTACCTTTTACCTTTAACAATAGAAAAACACTCTCTTACATTTTTATAAATGTAATATAATGTTAATTTTAGTATATTCCCGTGGATTTTACCATGCCTATTATGTATGTCCATCGTTGTCTCTCGTGTACTAGACTGTAGAGCAACTCTTAATATAATAAATCATTTTAACCTAACTTTGAAATTTACACTCCATTGCCTTTAACAATAGAAAAACACTCTTTTATATTTTTATAAATGTAATATAATTTTAATTTAGTAGTATTCACGTGGATTTTAGGTATGGCCATATTAATGGTTGGTCCGATTGTTTGAAATGAGTAACAAATATATCATCAATATCGTTTATCTAATAGAAAATGCACAATATAGAGAAATAAGTTTACCTTAGTTTCATTATATGACTCAGTCTCATTCTAATAAAGCAAATATTAGAGAACATAGTTTACTTAGTTTCATTAATACTTGGATCATTGTGCATTTTCTAGTCTTCTTTTTTGTATAATTTTTCTATAGCATGTATTATTTTTTAACATAAATGTAAGCTATTTTAAATATTTTAGTAAATTTTAATAACATTTAAATTTTTTTAACAAAAATAAGTTAATGAGTAATAAATATTTTAGTAAAGTTGTAATAGTATGTAATTTTTTTAACAAAATGTAAGATAATGAGTAATAAATGTTATAGTAAATTTTTAGTTGTTATTAGTGGCTATTGGCTAGGGACTTAACTGACATGTTTTTTTGATTAACCATGACACAAAAACAATAAATGTTTAACTTTTTAACTTATAGCTTGTTTGATATTGTATCACTCCACCTTTTCTAAACAAATCAAGTATATCTAGCTTTTTTATTTGAACAATCAACAAAATCTTCTTCTTATTTAGCTTTATACTAAAGCAAAGCTTAATATTAGTATAACTAATGGGTAGTTTCAAATGAATTAATGAACTAATGTTACAACTAACTTAGCATAAATGTTGAAACATTTTATGCTAAGAAAATTTGGCTCAAATAGTATATTCATTTGGAAGGAGGTAGACACATGTCTCGCAACACTTCTGGATGGCTTGATGTGTTGTCGCTTGCATTGAATAGAATGTCATTGATCATGGAATCAAGTAGAAACATGTATGGAAACACTTGTGCATGCCCTGATGTGTTGTTAGGTACATTGAATATAATTCCATTGATCATGGAATCAGGTAGACACATGTATGGAAATAGTTATACATGGCCTAATGTGTTGTTAGCTACATTGAATAGAATTCCATTGATAATGGAATCAAACATATTATTTGATTGCTTAATGTTGTCTAGTCTGTTGTTAGCCCTTGCTTTTTTCTGTTTAGATAAGTTGGATAGTATGGGGATCTATGTTCTTCCCGCATGGGATTTATACCAGAGGAATTCGGTTTGATAATGAGGGAAATGAATAAGAGGAACAAAAATATTGGAATATCTATATACCTGAAGTGTTGTGACTACATAAATATTGGAAAATCTCTGTACTTGGAGTGTCATGAGTTTATTAAAATCATGGATAGGTACCTCGGAAGAACTCTTGGGCTAATTATTGATAGCATCATGAAGAAACCCGTCATGCACTAGCTTAGGCACCTCAAAAACATCCCTATGAGGAAAATATCAGAGAGTAAGGAAGTGTAAAAACATCAAGTATCGATCTTTTCCTCTCTGCTCAATAGTAGGGGTGGATGCAGCAACAGATGCATATAAAGATCCAGAGTGAACATTTCTCAGTGCAGGCGTGGATTTAATTCCCATTTTAGAGTCTGTGAGAAGGCAAATTCATTTAAGGGATAAACAAGGATAGAGGCACCAAAGATGGAAACAAAGTACCATCATTCTTCACCACATTGTTTAGGTTGGCGTAGGCATTGTCATACTTGAGCTTTATCTTTTCATGCATCTACTATGAAGGTAATTTGGGATAGATAATCTCCCTCATGTATGAATGATATGGTCTTTCCTCTATGGCTTTTCCTTCTCCTTTTCTATGGTATTTCCTTCACCTTCTCTATCTCAGGAAGGTAACACCAATAGTAGGACAACATTGCTAATCAATGGGGTCAAGTATGAAGGTATATAGCCACCTCTATCTAATTGGCCTCTCACTTCAGTTTTGAGTGATGGTAAAATTGTTGTTAAGGAATCCACTAGATGAAATGTAAATGCACCATATCAAATGTAACTATAGGTGTGATACCATTGCTAACCTCCTACATGGGTATTTTGAATGCATGTTGACAATGTGTAGCACATTCTGATGGCATATACCACAAATTGTTAGGTCCCTCTAATACGAGTGTATAAATATGGAAGTGTTGTTTCTCCTAGTATTCCACACCTACAAGGTTGACACCACAACAATTGGAGGAAAAAAACGAAAAAGGGATTTGTGACAGTTGTGATAGAAAATACAGTAAAGGCCATAAGCGTGCTGAGAAGAAATTATTCTACATAGATTGTGAAGAGAAGGAAGAAAAGGAACAAGAAATATCAAGAGGGGAGGATGTACACCAGGAACCAACCCTAGACAAAGAAGAAATGAATCTGACCATATCTTGTAATGCATCGGTAGGAATTATCACTCCTCAAACTCTCAAGAGAGAAGGATATATCAATAAGAGAAGGGTAATAATGCTAATTGATTCATGTGGTACTCATAATTTTATTCATTCTAAGATAGCCAGGGAATTCAATTGTTTCCTATATTGAGCACTAGAGTGTCAAGTGATGGTTGCAAATGGAGGAACTATAAATTTCTATGGAAAGTGCCATAATATCAAGCTATCCATTAGGGAATATTATTGAATAGCCCAATTATTTCGATTCCAATGGGTGTTGTTGATGTTGTACTAGGAGACCAATGTTTACAATCTTTAGGGATGATACCTTTCAATTTTCAAGAACTTTTCTTGAATTTGTTTTTGGGAAGGAAAGAAAGTTGAATACAAGGGTATCGAATGGAAACTAGGAAAGGTAATAAGCTCTAATGGTGTGAACAAGCTTCTAAAGAAAGAAAAACGGGGTGCAATTGCACAATTATTCTCATTAGGGGTTCAAGCATTGAAATCATCTATTTCTCCAAATCTACAAAAACTCTTAGACAATCATTCTGAGGTGTTTGAGACTCCTAAGATCCTCCCACCTATTCGTGGGTGAATTACATGGAGAAATTTACTTCACCAAGTTGGGTCTCCATTCAGGATAACATCAAATTAGAATGAAGATTGAAGGCATTCTAAAACAACATTCAAAAGTCATAAGGGTCATTATGAATTTTTGGTCATGCTTTTTGGCCTTACCAATACACCTTGCACATTTCAAGGTTTGATGAATTCCATTTTTAAACCCTTCCTTAGAAAATTTATGTTAGTATTTTTGGATGATATATTAATCTACAACAAATCTTGGAAGGAATTTGTTCCACATGTTGACATAGTTCTCAAACTATTGAAGGAGAAACAATTATATGCAAAAGGCTCCAAATGTTTCTTTGGAGTATATGAGGTGGAATATTTTGGTCATATTGTATCTCATGACGGTGTTAAGTTAGACCCTAGCAAAATTAATTCCATTAAAGAATGAAAAATCCCCACAACCGTTAAGAATCTTTGAGGATTTCTCAGGTTGATATGGTATTATCACAAGTTTGTTAAGAATTATGGGAGAATAGCAGCACCTCTAATATCATTACTGAAGAAAGATGATTTTTCTTGGATTCCAGAAGCAACAAAGGCCTTTGAACATATTAAAGAGGCAATTTGTCAAGCACCAGTCCTAGATATGTCGAACTTCACAAAAACTTCTATTGTGGAATGTGATGCTTCAAGAAATGGAATTGGTGTTGTTTTAATGCAAAAAGGAACACCCATTTCTTTTGAAAGTTGTCCAATCAAAGGAAAGTATTTACACAAACATATTTATGAGAAGGAAAAGTTGGCAATACTACATGCACTAAAGCAATGGAAACCTTACCTAATGGGAAGACACTTCAAGGTAAAAATAGATCATGATAGTCTTAAATACTTTTTGGAACAAAGACTATCTTCAGAAGAGTTGCAAAAACAGGTGACAAAGATTTTTGGTTATGACCTTGAAATCATCTACAAAAAAGGAAAGAAAAATGTTGTTGCAGATGCACTCTCAAGAAAGGATGAGGATGTGGAAGCATTTCTTGGTGCCATTTATATTATTTAACCTGAGTGGATAACTGGAGAAAGGGATGAATGGAAGAATTATGAAGAGTTGTGGTCACTCATTTAAAAGTTGCAGAAAAATCTTAGTACATCTGATACATTTAGTTAGAATAATGAGTCATTATGATATAAATATCACTTATTTTTTTGTAAGAATTCCCAACTCAAACAAAATATTCTTTTGGAATTGCGCACCTCTCCCTTAGGAAGGAACTCAGGATTTTTAAAAACTTACCATATGATCAAGGAGGAATTTTTTTTGAATGACCTTAAATCTGATATTTAGAAGTTTGTTGTAGAATGTTTGGTTTACCAACAAAATAAAGTTGAGAAAATTAAGACCCAAGGTAAGTTACAACCTAGCCATCCCAAGTCAGCATTGGGAGGAGGTCTCAATTGGTTTTATCACAGTTTTGCCCAATTCTGAAGGAAAGAATGTCATAATCGTGGTAGTTTATAGACTTACCAAGTATGAACACTTTTTTGCATTATCTCATCATTTGAAATCTAGTACATTTTCTACTAAATTTATGGAAAAAATTCAAAAACTTCATGGAAATCCAAATATTATAGTAAGTGACAAAGATACCATGTTCATTGGAAATTTTTGGATGTAATTATTTTCTTGTCTTTGTACTCAATTAGCTGATAGCTCATATTATCATCCTGAATATTAGGGGAAAACTGAGATAGTGAACAAATGTTGTGAAGCATATATTCATTGTTTTGTATTTGATGAACAAACAAAATGGGTCAAGTGGTTAGCTCTAGTTGAATGGTGGTATAACACTTCCATATTGCAGCGAAAATAACCCGATTTATGGCACTTTATGGATATAATCCACCATCCATCACATCATATTTAAGAGAAAATTCCAAGGTTCAAGCAGTGGAGGTTCACATAGAGAATCAACAACAAGTTCTCCAACTCTTAAAGGATAACCTCACTCAAGCACAAAATCGAATGAAACAACAAGAATATCATCATCGCAGTAAAATACGTTTTCATGTAGATGAATGGGTATTTTTATGGCTACAACCATACAAACAGATGTCTCTCAATAGAGATAAGAAGGATAATAAATTATTGTAGAAAATCTTGTAGATTCACAAGCTAATGCATTTTTCTAAAGACAGAGACAAGAATCTACTTCTACTCTTTACATCAGAAGCCCGTAAATATCGAGAAAATAATAATCAATAGAGGAAGAGAATCAAAGGCACATAAAAAATTAAATATCTAGGGAAAGCCACAACTCAAAACCCCATTATCTGTTTTGTATTAATCCATAAAATTAAGATGAAATTACAATGCTTGTTCTCTCTAGAACAATCCCAACACTTAGCAAATTCAATCTCGAACTGCTAAGAAAGCTCAAGGCCAATGCTTAGCCTGTTCACAAACTCTCCAAGTCTCTATTCCAATGTGTAATTTCTGTGGAGGATAGCTTGTATTTAAAGTGAAATAAAGCCTCTAAAAACTGTGCAATCCCTCAAGGGCCCATTCCTAAATGCATGAACTATCAGTGAAACTCGGAAAAATCTAAAACACATATTACACTATCCTTGCACTCTAGTATCAACTAGGTATTTCTTAGAATTGACATGCATTGTTTCTAATGAGTAAATATTAGTTAACTATAGTAGCTCTAGTAGAGTTCATTAGTGACACCCCTGATAGTTAACTCACTATTAGTTCTTTCAATTAGTTTCAGAACTAATTTAACTGGAATGACTCATGAAATTGAGTCTTCTATTTTACAACTCCCAATTAACTCATAGTAGACTCCTACAAAGTAGGGAGAACATACACATGATGATAGAAATACTCTCAATTTGAATTTCCTAAGTTAAGTAAGTTTAATAAAATTAACTAACTAATTTTAAGTTGTTATGAGAATAGAATTCGAATTTAATTCCCAGTTTAATTCAAGGACAAATTAGACTGGAGTTTGTTGTTTCCATTTCTCAGAACTCCCTCTCAACAAGAAAGGGATTATCAACTACCCTGATCCTGTCTCTGTGAAACTTGAATTTACATCTTGATAGTGCCTTTGTCAAGATGTCATCATCTTGCTCCTTCATAGGAATGTAATCTAACAACATGATCCACCCTAATACACAATCTCTTAGATGATGATACAGGATATCAATATGCTTAGACCGATCATGAAAGACTGGATTTTTAGAGAGTTTGATACAACTCTCGTTCTCACAATAAATCACTGCCAGATCCATCTTCTCACCAAAAAACCAAATAGCATCTTGCTCATCCACATAGCCTCACATGTTGCCCAACTTGCACCCATGTACTCTACCTCTGTCCAGTTGAGTGCAACCGATGTCTGTTTCTTGTTGTACCAAGCAACTGTCACTGACCCAATACTCAAGATCCCTCTTGATGTGCTCTTCCTCTCAGATGGACTCCATACCCAATATGCATTGGTGAACCCTTGAAGCTTCACTCCCTTTGTTTGTCTGTACCATAACCCAAACCGAGTAGTGCCTCTAAGGTATCTCAATACATGCTTTTTTGCCTTCCAATACAGCTTGGTAGGCCTAACCATCGTTTGACTAAGCTTTTTAACTGCATAGCACATATCTAGTCTTGTGTTGACCAAGAACATGAGTGAACCCACAAGCTACCTGTAAACAATTGCTTCCACTAATTGCCCTGAAGTAGTATCCTCCTTCCTCCAGTTACCATCTAGAGGAGTCTCCATGGGTTTACTACTCTCGATATGGAATCTCTGGAATATCTCATTGGCATCCCTAAGATACAAACAACTCCCCATCTCCTTACCATACCTCCATGCCAAGAAACTAATGCATGAGCCCCATGTCCTTCACCTCAAACTCTCTTGCAAGGTCCTCCTTGATATATTTGATGAGCTTCTCATCACTTTTCAGTATGATATCATCTACATAAAGTAAAATGATCAAAAACTTACCTTCCACCACTATGTGATATAGGTCCGCATCCTCTTCACTCTTCATGAAGCCAAACCTAGTGAAGTAGTTATCTATCCTAGTGTACCAAGCACAAGGTGCTTGCTTCAGCCCATACAGTGCTCTCTTGAGTTGACAGACATGCGACTCATGGTCCAAGGTTTCAAAACCTTTGGGTTTCTCTATGTACACCTCTTCCTCAATCATGCCATTGAGGAAGGCAATCTTCACATCCATTTGATGGATCTTCCAACCCATTTGTGTAGATAGTGCCAAAATAGTTCAGATTGACAAGTACCTTGAAATAGGAGCAAAGGTCTCATCATAGTCAATCCCCTTAACCTGTGAAAATCCATGTGCCACAAATATGGCTTTATGCTTCTCCACACTACCATATGTAGCTCGGTTTACCTTGTAAAGTCATTGGAAGCTCACAACTGATTTGTCCCTCGGTCTCGATACCACAACCCAAACACTCTTTTTAACTATGGAGTCATACTCCTCCATCATCGCGCCAACCCAAACGAGCTGCTACACTACTTCTTGAAAGGAAGATGGCTCTATCACAACACATGCACCCATAAGTGCCATTTATCTAGTTTACCTCTCTGGCGACCTCCTCTGTTTGCGCTGAGAAGAGGGTGCTCCCACATTCTCCCGTGCATCATCCAACAATCTGTCAACTTCTCTAGTATGCTTTCTTCCCTTTCTGGAAGACTCTCCTTGAGTGGATGTCTCCACCCTTTGAACCTCTGCATGTGGCTTATCCACATCAATCTTAGTTCCCTCAACCTTAGGATGTAAAGTGTCTCATATGAATGTAGCTCAAGCTCCCTCTCAAGGGATACTTGCATGGCCTTCTCCTCATCGAATCTAATATCCCTGTGAACCATTGTCATCCAACTAGTGGGCAAGTACACCTGATAGTTATGGGGTATACTAGTGTACCCCACAAAGATCCCCAACTCTGTTGTTGGCTCAAGATTATTTTGCTCATCTTTGGTCACATGGAAATAAACTGATGACCCAAAAATCCTGAAGTGACCAACATCTAGCCTCTTACCAGAATAAGCCTCCTCTGGTATCTTCATCTCAAGTATCTGATGTGGGCTACGGTTCAGAACATAAGACATTGTGTTGCATGCGTTAGCCTGCAAGTGTAGTGGTAGGCCCTGATCATGCAACATCTCCCTTTCTACCCTTACTATGCTCCTGTTCTTCCTCTAAGCAACCCCATTTTGTTAAGTGTTATATGGTGCCATCAACTCTTGTTTAATCCCTTCCACTGCACAGAAGTTCTTAAACTCATTGGAGACATATCCACCACCATTATCACTTTGTAGAGATTTAACCTCCTTTCCAGACTCTTTCTCTACCAACGCTTTGAACTCACAAAGCTTTGTGAAAGTTTGATCATTTTTCTGCATAAAAAATACCCAACATTTACGAGAATAGTCACCAACAAATATAACATAATACCTATGTTTGGTCATGGATGTTGTCAAGAATGGTCCACACACATTTGAATAAACTCTCTCCAGAATAGACTCTACTCAATTGTCTCTGTCTCCAAAGGAATACTTGGTGTATTTTCCCAAAGTACAACCCTTGCATATATCAACTTGCTCAAGCATACCTTTAGAAACACCTATAGACATTTGTTACAATATCTTCAAAGCACCATGATGCAAGTGGCCCAGTCACATGTGCCACAACTTCTCGACATCTCGGCTCAACATCTTTTCCACTTTTGAAATCAAAGAAGCACAATCACCTACCTCTATCTTATAGAGATTCTAAACTCGAATCCCTATCTTCTTTACTTGATCCTTGGCTATGTGTCGAAGGAATGCCTTTCCTTTCGAAAAGATCACATCATAGCCTCTATCTTCAATCATGGCAGCGCATACCAAGTTCTTTGTCAGTCCGAGTACATGCATAACATTATTCAAGGTGAGTGGAGCCACATGCTCCGTCTGCAAAGTAATAGTGCCCACACCGGTAAAACTATACTTACCATCATCACCCATCTCGATATGCATCTTGATATCTTTCTCCTCCAGTTCACTAAATAACTCTTTGTCGCCAATCATGTGGAAAGAAGCTCCATTGTCTAAGTACCAGACACACCCCATCAATGAAGACACCATACATGCAATGATGGAAAAGTCCAATTCGAATTGGGAGACCAAAGCCTCACCCACCGCTCCTCCTGAGGATTTCTCCTTAGACTTCTTAAATGGACAATTTGTAGCAAAGTGTCACATCTTGTGACAATGAAAAAAATTAACTTTCGTAATGTCCTTCTTACCTCCATGATAAGAATCTTCTATTAATATTCTCACACACATCTACATGAATAGGATTGTTGACAGACTTTCCAAAAATGGAGAATCTTCTATCAATGTTCTCACACATATCTACATGAATAGAATTGTTGACAGACCTTCCAAAAATGGAACATGGTTAGAAAGTGAAACTTAATGAATATGTTCTCACACACATCTACATAAATAGGAACATCTACAAGAATAGGATTGTTGATGGACATTCGAAAAATAGGACATGGTTGGAACATGAAACCTAGTGAATATGTTCATAATATGTGAATGTAAATTATGTTACCTATTTTGATTTAAGATAAAAAGTTTTGATATCTTTACACATTATAGGTAAAACTTTCCTAACTAATACCCTTGTGAAATATAAAAAAACTCTATTTGATAAATTGTAATTTTATTTTTTATTAATACGTTACAGATAAAAGTAAAAAACTCATAGGAAGTTTCCAATGATGATCTGAAACAGATAAAAATTAAAAGCTCTAATAAGTGTTATCTAGATTAGATATTTCTTTTAAACATTATAAGGCGTTTGAGAATGATATTCCGACACGGAAATTGAGGATGGATGCGGAAGGTCAAGAGAATCTGTATAACCATGTATAAATGTATGGGCCGCAGTGCGGGAAGAGTAAAGAGACACAGCAGGTGGTGATAATTATTATCTAGTAAAGTGTTTCAATACCTCCTGCTGCGGCTTCCATAGCAGCCGAAGCTTAAAACCTCCTGCTGCACCTTACCTTCCCTACCAGCCGAAGCTTAAAATGTTGCAAAACGTTTTGCTGGCGTTGAATTACCAACGGTACTATGTGGAGGAGCCCATAATGGGGAGCCTGGTTTGGAGTATAGAGCAACGCCTTCAAGGGCATCCGGACTTCCTGTTTCATCGAAATGAAATTAGCAATCGTATACGTGATAATACTTTTACTCGTGCCGCATATCCTTTGCTTGATCACTTGTGCACTGCTTTCCAAGATTTCTGTTTAATGGACTGGAATCCTGCGGTACATCAACAGGCCCTAACTATGATCGGAGGGGAAACAGCGAAAGTAATTTTAATCGTATATTACATATTATTTAGTTTTCGTGAAAATGTTTGCAGGCTTTGTAAATTGGAAGCACAAAGCCATTTAGAAGCGCTAAGATGAAATTCTGCGAACTCTTAACCTATATAAGTGTTCTGAAATTTTGTTATAATAATTAATAGTCAGTTATGGCTCAGCGTCATGGTTATTGAAGTTTATCAAAGTTGGATTTTCAATGGTAGGATTTTCATTATGGGTACAAAGTTGAGGTTGATAAAAAAAAATTGATAGAATTTGCATTTTTGTTTAGTGTTTAATTAAATATTTCTATTTCATAAACAAATAATTTTATAAAATATTTAATACATTTTATTCTCAAATTTAATTTCTATAAATAACATGTTGAACTCTTGTCTAGGGTATCAGCATATTCTTTTAATAGTTTCGGATTGTAAACTAAATGTTGAAGTTTTGTCTAGGGTATGAGTCATTTCTTTTAATAGTTTCAGATTGCAAAGTAAATGTCAAGTGTCAGGTAAATATACATGTAAAATAAATGCTAAGTGTTCTGGAATTCTGTCATATTAATTTAATTGGTTATTCAAGTTTATCAAGTTAGATTTTCAAAAATTTTATTATCACACAATTTTGATTACAAATAAAAATTTAAAGATTTTGATCACAAATAAAAATTTAAGGTTTTTAATGTGTTTTATGAAATGAGGAATTGAATTGATAATTTTATATCTAATCATTATTTATCCAAAACTTTATTGATAATAAAAATTTAAATTTGAAAAAATTATAAATTTAGTTT
>APFE030322924.1:116922-137706 GCA_000404065.3 Pinus taeda
AAATATAAATATAAATGTAAAGTAAATATTTAATTATCATCTTTAATGTTATTGTGTTTAATCAAATATTTTTGTTTTATAATTATTATCACTTAATTGAATTTGTTTAGATTAAGATAGATTTGCAATGACTTTAATTATGGAATTCTGTAACGCCCCTGGTAAACATAGATAATATTTTGCAAGTAAAATGAAGTAAATTTAAATAGTAACTATAATTTATGCTGGTGAATTGAGTGACTGTGTTATTTATGATTGTCTAATTAATCATGTTAATTGAATTGCTGAGTAATTTCATTAAATAGAGTTGCAAGAAGAGCAACTGGAATGGACATAGTCTTTATGAGAGAAAGATTTATAAAAATGCATTTTAAAGAAAATATATATATAATAATATAGGATATGACATCTGTCCACGAAGAGGGAAAAACCTAACTACCTCTGGAGACAGTTGAGACTCCTAGAAAAGGAGGTTGCTATGTCTGGTGAGGACCATATAGCAACAGGAAAAAGAAAAAATTACTCTGGAAGCAAGAGGAAATCGCTACATCTGGTGAGGATCAAATAGCGCTTGTTGGGAGGTGGAAGCCTCCCTAAACCGCTACGTCTAGTAGGGACCAGATAGCGGGACTCTGATAATAACAGAGGATTTGCAGACAGTCAAAGTTCTGCAAGAGTGCTTGGGGGTGGAAGGTCGAGAAGGACCCTCCTAAGGTTGGGTGGAAGACAAGCATATTAAGAGGTTTGCTCTTATCCAGGTATGGAATGACTCAGAATTTCGATGGTTTTGTCATTAAAGTTCAAGCAGTTAGAATAAGTTCTACTCGCTGTTATGAAATTGTACATGCTATGTTTTTTTAAAAGAAAATTAGAGTACCAAAAAAAGGGATTTTCGACAGGATGTAAGCCATCAATAATATAAATCATAAACTAGAAATCCCAAAGAAAACAACCGAGCCAGTACCAATATTAACAATGTTAAGAACATCAAACTTATCGATTGTATTACACTGTAATCTGTGCGTATGTACAACAAAAACAAAAGAAATAACGCTCAGATGTTATCATAACTGTCAAAGTAAAACTATTACACAGCATATCGCCGAGGAAATAAAGCTCGACTAAAAAGTGTGCATACTCTGGTTATAGCCAGCGCAGACTAACCATACATTACAATTCTCCATTTGTAAATTTATAAACAAATTAATATCGCCTGAAATTGTCGGCGTATATACAAATTCAGAACCATATGCTAGAATCAAAATATATCTAAGGTCGTGAACTCTCCCCACTCGTATCGAGTATGAGATCTCGTGGAGAGGCAACTCGTAGAGTAGGGCGAGGCCTCAGTATGGTCAGCACCCTATGGGTACAACGCAAGCTATATCACTGACCACATTATATAACTCGAATTTCCTTACAAGAAACCGACATACAAGATACATAGGAAACAGGCCTGTCGACAAGGGTTTACAGTCGAAGGCGACACTAACTCTTTTAACACATAATATAGGAAAGAAATAAATTGAGAGCACACCTGTGTATTTCAGTTAAAACATAAAACATGACATTCCATTGCATGTATCATTTCCAAAATTTCAGCAGACTAAGAAAATATATGCCTCGGTGATAATACAAGCCTCTAAATAAATGAGTATAAAGACTGATGGTCTTTAAAATTCCTTCGATATATATATGCTTTCAAATAACAGTTCATACAACCAGTGAAAAGCAAAATATATCCAAATATACATAGAATGTCAGGGGTTAACCGTAGGGATGCCCTCAGCCCCAATGATATTAATCTTTGTAATAAAAACCGACATAATGCCAGAAGGGTTTTTTAAAAAACAAAGAAGGGTTTTTTAAAAAACAAAGAACTGCTCTGGCGGAGCTCAGCATGCTTCGTGGCGAATAAATTAGAAAGAAAAAAAAAACAAAATATCCGCCTGCATAAACCACCGAGTACAGAGCTTCGAATAGCCTCTTAATCAAGACGAAGGCGGACGACCTGTCAAACAAACAAAGACTTAGACATGTGTAAGCCATATCGTATCACGGAGAGGGCGCTCTGGGCAGTATTGCTCACCTGTAAGAGAGCTAGTCGGGCAAGCCTGGTTGCAGCGCAGGAGCTAAGGCCGAACCCTTCACCTGAAAAGCAACGAGATTCAACATGGTAAGTGAACAGCTGTGTAGAATAGAAAACTACCATGCGTGGTAATGCCAGAGAAAGAACATATGTAGAGGAAACCTTCACCTGGTAAACGCGGAGGCGGAATTGAACCTGCACGATGGAATGCAGCAACAGAGCTCGGCGGCATCGGTGGTATTACCAGAGCAGAGAGCAACCACTGTCGAACAATCTGGAGGCAAAAAGGAAATAACTCATATGATATACCCTTTAACCGAACCGTGCCACTTGGAGGATTGACGATCGTCGATCTAGGCTTTCCTGCTCCTACCGTCAGATGGACAGGGGAACTACCTCCAACCTGAAATATTAAATGCGCCATACCCTCTGCGTTAAGTTTGTGCCTCGGTCGGGCAATGAGATTAATGAGGCAGCCTGGAAGCATGGGTGGAGCCTGGTCATCTGCGCGCCAGGTGTAGGCCGTAAAGTCCAAGGAACCTCGGATTAATGGCGGAATGAACTAGGAACAAGTCCGTTAAAGGAAATCCCATATCACGATTTTGGAAAATGGTAGACAGCATCCACATATACCACCAATGAATTAAACGTATTAAACAATAGTACCAAAGTAAATCCCAAGGATTCAAACCCGTACAATCTCAGTTAATACATACAATGATGTTAGCCAAATTATGAACCAAGGATATGATAAATATCAATGTTGATATTGTTATGAGGTGTCGTTGATACGACCACCTGGAAAATATTGCATATGATATACCAATGTTTTCTCTAGAATGCTGTTATATGTATGTATAGTAAAATGTTTGAAATCATAAAGGTGTTGTATTATAATTGAGTTGACATTTAAAATAAGAAAAGGTAAATAAATTTTTTTTTATTGTTTTATCTGACGGCGATATCACAAGTGGTATCAAAGCTCAGGTTGCAACACTGTGACTTTGGGCTACTGCAATAATGACATTGATATATATTTTTTTAGCAAGCAAAAGTAATTGAGTTATGAATTGGGTACCTATCTGTGAAATATACTAAATATCTATCAAGGTGATAGCAGAACATGAGGAGAACAAGCAGCGCGCCTCACAGGAATGTGGACCATACCACTCCTCTTCACGGGAACCAGAAATATGGGTACAAATGGGGAAGAGGCGCGCAACACCAACTTGACTATATTGGAGACCGTAGAGGAATTGAAAAACGAAATGGCTTGATTGCGCGAGGACAACACCAGATTAACCATGGAACAGGAAAGGATCGTGAAAAGTTTATCAGATAAACAGAACCAACATCAACACAATCCCAGCCCAGAACAAACGCGTGTATCGAAGGAACGAGGATACCATAAAGACAGAAGTTCGAGAAAAAAACTCTGATAATGCCTCTGAACATCAAACCTCCAAAAGAGAGCGAATAGAGTTACACGGAGAATTTCGGAGGATCGAAATGAAATTAGCAATCGCATACGTGATAATACCTTTACTCGTGCCGCATATCCTTTGCTTGATCACTTGTGCACTGCTTTCCAAGATTTATGTTTAATGGACTGGAATCCTGCGGTACATCAACAGGCCCTAACTATAATCGGAGGGGAAACGGCGAAAGAAATTTTAATCTTATATTACATATTATTTAGTTTTCGTGAAAATGTTTGCAGGCTTTGTAAATTGGAAGCACAAAGCCATTTAGAAGCGCTAAGATGAAATTCTGCCAACTCTTAACCTATGTAAGTGTTCTGAAATTTTGTTATAATAATTAATAGTCAGTTATGGATCAGCGTCATGGTTATTGAAGTTTATCAAAGTTGGATTTTCAATGGTAGGATATAGTGTAAAATTTTGTCGTAACAAAATTTTCATTATGGGTACAAAGTTGAGGCTGACAAAAAAAATGGATAGAATTTGCATTTTTGTTTAGTGTTTAATTAAATATTTCTATTTCATAAACAAATAATTTTATAAAATATTTAATACATTTTATTCTCAAATTTAATTTCTATAAATAACATGTTGAACTCTTGTCTAGGGTATCAGCATATTCTTTTAATAGTTTCGGATTGTAAACTAAATGTTGAAGTTTTGTCTAGGGTATGAGTCATTTCTTTTAATAGTTTCAGATTGCAAAGTAAATGTCAAGTGTCAGGTAAATATACATGTAAAATAAATGCTGTGTTTCGGAATTCTGTCATATTAATTTAATTGGTTATTGACGTTTATCAAGTTAGATTTTCAAAAATTTTATTATCACAAAATTTTGATTATAAATAAAAATCTGTCGAAATTTTGATTATGAAATGAGGAATTGAATTCATAACTTTATATCTAATCACTATTTATTTAAAACTTTATTGATAATAAAAATTTAAATTTGAAATTTATAAATTTAGTTAAAAAAAAAATTCCTACATTTTATTTATTTGTATTTAATTAAATTTTTTTATTACAATTATTATTATTATTAGTTAATCAAACTTATTTAGAATAAATTATAAAAATAATTGATATCGTTTATTTCAAATTTATTTCTATAAACATTATAAACTCTTATCAAATATATCATTAATTCTTATAATAGTTTAATAATTTCAAAGTGATAATGATTATCTTAAAAAAAAAAATAGAAACCAATATATATATATTCTTCATGAAATATTTATAATGGAAAAAAATTATGACTATTATTGAATTTTTAAATAATAGTTTTAGTGTATATTAAAAATATATGGTTATGAGTTTCTCGGGAGTTCGCTTAACCTTCGTAAGTGTTGTGAAATTTTGTTATAACAGTTTACCCATGTATTAAAAAATATATGGTTGTGAGAATTCTGAGAGTTCGCTTAACCTTTGTAGCTGTTGTGAAATTTTGTTATATTAATTAACGTGGCTCAGGGTTATGGTTATTGTAGTTCAACATAAAAAAATGACATAGAGTTTGCAGCTTCAATTTCTTTGAGTGTAATTAAATATTTTTGTTTTATAATTATTACTAGTTAATTTGTTTTATAATTATTATAGTTAATTTGTTTGATAATTATTATTAGTTAATTAAATTTGCTTTGGATAATTTTCTGGAATATTTAATATTTTTTGTTTTCAAATTTCTATATCTATATAATATATTTTTATAATAGTTTATAGTTTCCATGATATGATGTATTTAAACAACTAATACTATATAATTTTTTGAAGATAAATTTTAAAATATTTTTTTAGTGTATATTAAAAATAAAAGGTTATGAATCTACTGCCAGTTTATTTGGCAAGTTCCTGAAAATGTAAAGTAAATATTAAGTGTCATGTAAATATAAATGTAAAGTAAATATTTAATTATCATCTTTAATTTTATTGTGTTTAATCAAATATTTTCGTTTTATAATTATTATCAGTTAATTGAATTTGTTTAGATTAAGATAGATTTGCGATGACTTTAATTATGAAATTCACACAAAAATTATAGATGATCAACCTTATGTACATGCATATATTTAAAATTAATATTACCTTTTGAGATTTAATCATATTAGTTTGTTGAAAATATAGAGAGCTTCATTGATAATGACCAATGTAAATCTATGTTCTTCAACTTTTATTATAGTAACAAAATTTTTAGATGATTAAAGTTTTGTGTGCCTATGTATGTAACATTGTAACATGAATAGAATAGTTTTAAATTTACTCATATTTCTTGCTTTACGTAGTTTTGAGAATACAAAGAGTATTATTCATAAATATATTTCAAGAGTTACATGTGAGATAAGTAGTATAAAAATATGTAAGAATGTTGAATGGTGAAAAATGTATACAATGCCTTGATTTCAATGTAGATATCTGTCATAACCCAAAATACAAGTACATAATTATAACACCGAAAACAAAAAAAAAATCTTTTATTATTGATTTTACACATAGTGAAGGGGTACATTGTTGAACCCCTCGTTTCATAGTAGGCTTTACTAAATATATATATATATATGGTATTACCATACCAACTATGAACCATGGCGGAGTTAATATATACATTGCTATTTAACATTCACCACCCTCGGCGTAGGATTCGATGGTGTCCAACACCTCTACACAGCCAACGTACTCCTAACGCATACTGATTTTTAATGCTCATTAATGGAGAGGAGGACAGCTGGACTGCCTCGAAGTATTCCACCCCGATCCGGATATCGATCTCTGAAGTTGGTAGAGGGATTTAATGCTGCAGACAAGGTCTCGATCTCCTCGGGATTACTGATGGGATTAATGGTGGTGATCCCAAATCCTCGATCAAACGGTGATGGTTCACTTGCCAACTATACAGTAAATTTTAGGGTTTATGGAGTTTATATGATATCGAGAGGGTTGTCTCTCGAGGTTCTTCTCTCCCACAGTCGAATATGGCCATCCGCCTTTAGATGTTCGCCGCAGGTTTCAATGTTGAGGTTTTGGATATGCCTTTGTGCCTAGAAGGTGATATAAACTCTCGGCACTCCACCCTGAACCCAGCTCATACTCAAGTAATCCCATTTCCTTTCCAATATATTGATAAAAGAATTTACAGGGTTCTGTAAAATTTGTTTCCGAAATTGTTTACTCATCCATTTTGGTTGTTTGTCAGGGTTCGATGAGCTACGCCACGGCTGGGGATTACAGTACCATTACCTCTAAGGACCTGTCTCACAGGTAAGCACTGTAACCCCTAGTGTAGGATTTAAATGTATAAGGTGATGCTCGAAGCGAGCGTTAATTTCTTTATCCTTACTGTCAGGTGATTTTTACTGTTTTTTGTTGGAAAGCATGAATCATTATGGTTCTGCTTAGCTAAGGACGCCATCCATAGCTCGAAGTCAGGATTCTGCCGTTATAGGTCCTCAAGGCTGCTGCGATACTTTCGCGCCTTGAACAGGACTCCTAATTTTATATTGCTATGCGCTAAATGTATTTATCTAGATATTTAAACTCTTGGTTAGTAGTTTTCTTGTTGATACTGTAAGGAAGGTCTATTTGGCGAACTGCTACGTTTTATGACTCAGCCCGGTTGCGCCTTTTGAACATTTAACATATGTATGAGTGTTTATCTCGCTGTTGATTTATACATTATAAATATAGCTCTGTTCCAAGCGTATATGTGATTTATGGGTTCCTCCTTTTATGCATAAACACTGATATTCTTTATTTATCTTCACGTCTCTGTTAAGACCCGACAAGGGTTATTTAATTCACTATTTATTGCATGATTTTTGCTCTGGAAGTAGAGTGTATTTGAATTGCCGTTACAATACTTAGAGTTAATCTGTTAATAATGGCATGGTTACTCACTATAACTGGAATGTATATTCTTTATTCGTTCTGTTATTGCTTGTGCATATATTATCCAGTGGCTACCCTTAATGTGCTCGGCGCTCGGAGACAGTGGCTACTTCTTTTATTGTTACTGTTCTTATGTTGGTCTCGATAGATTGTTTCATTTCTTTTAAATGCTGGTATGGCAGCCTCTATGGTTTCGCTATAGAATGTATACATAGTCTACTGGACGCAAATTTCTCTTTTACACACAGTTTTAACTCTAACTTTTACATGGTTTCCATACATGGTTTGTCCGGGATCTTTTCGAGGTTTTTCTAATGTCTGCAACCTCATAGCTTTCATTGTTTTTATGTTCGAGTAAACTTGCCCCTTTACGAGGGTTAAAAATAGATTTGTTGGTTGCTATGGATTATTTGACTATGTATGTGGATACTTTGTCTTTTCTTTTTCGCAGATAAGAGTATAATACCTATTTCATCGTGTAATACCTCGGTTGGTTCGACTACTGTGTGGAGAATCATTCACACATAGGTCCCACCAAACCTTGTCATTATATGGTATTGTGCTACTCAATTCGTCTGTTGTCATTTCCTTTATTTGTTTATTTCATCACTGTTATGAATTTAATGGCTCCTTTCTGCCTCCTTAATATGTATTCCCTTCAATATTTGGTGTGAATTTATGAAGGTTGTTTTTTTTTCCTGGAATTTGACTAAATGCTGAAACCGACTGAATCCATACAGTCCTCCACTCAGGTTTCATTTAATGATTAAGTCTGTTGCATCTAATTTGTTTTCTTCTTCCTGCGCAGCATATACTTATTTCCTTTCTGACATGCTGGAATTATTTATCAAGATACCCTATATCTTAACTTACAGCCTAGATAATATTTCAAGAACATGGAAGTGCCTCAGAATATGAAACTATAGCTGTACTTACCTGTACTACTACGCTTATAGTCTTCTGTGCTTCTCCAGAATGGAGAAAATTAATCTGTTGTTTGTTCTCCTCCCAACCCCGAGATTAGTTAATCAGACTGAATCTCCCCACAAGCTCATTTGCTAGACCCCTATCTTCAGCAAATTCAATGCACCACTTGTGCCTGTGCTATCTGGTCCTTACCAGACTTAGCACTGTCTTTTCTCCTTCAGTGCCTTCTTTTCCCCGTTTGTTCCTTAACAACCCGAGTCTTTTCCTTTTTCCCTTTTTCTATGGAAAGAGGAAAAGAAGTTAGGGTTTTTCCCTTACTTTTTGCAACTGTTTCTTTTTTTAATCTAGCAAGAAAAGAGAATAACTTCCTCACAGAAAGTTACTATGTGTAATTACTCAATTTATACTCAACTTTTGAATTAATAATATTCAAATCATTTTCAAGAAAAATAATAATCTTTGTTCCATATTTTACCTACAATGGTAAAAACAAAAGATTTATTCACATAAATTATCCGGTCATTACATCTCCTCCCCCTGAGATTGGACACCATCTCGGTGTCTTTTAGCCACGAACAGAGCTGGATAAGTTCTTTTCATTAATTCTTCATCTTCCCAAGTGGCCTCCTCAGGTCCAAAATGTCGCCATTGTATCTTAACTTGGGTAATAACTCGTTTCCACAGCTACACTTCTCTCCGGCCGAGGATGCTCAGTGGTTCGACTATAATCTCTCCTTCTGGTTCGACCTGCATTACACAATTTCTTAAGTTAGTTTTCCTTCAGAACTAATTCTTTATCAAGTTTTATTGTAACGGTAACTCCCACCCGAATATCCTGCCATCGGATTACATGCTTAGGGTCAGAGACATATTTCTTTAGTACTGAAACATGGAACACATTGTGGACTCGTATGTGACTTGGCAGGGCAAGTTGGTTAGCCACTAGTCCAATCCTGGCCAAGACTTGGAAGGGTCCACAGTATCGGGGTGCCAATTTGGCACACCCACTCCACTGTAAGGTACTTCTTTTGGCCTGAATTCTGATATAAACATGGTCCCCATCTTGGTACTCTTTGAACCTTCTTTTTCGATCAACAAAATTTTTCTGTCTATCTTGAGCAGCTTTCAAATTAACACGCACTCTTTTCACCATATCTTCCATTTCCTTAAGCATTTCAGGTCCTAGACTCAGTCTATCTTCGGGTCCTCTCCAGCTGGAGGGTGTACGGCATTTTCGGCCATACATGACCTCAAATGGACTCATTTGCATCGAGGTGTGATACCCATTGTTATACGCGAATTCCACCAGATGTAAATACTCTTCCCATAGTGTAGGTTGCTGCATGACATAAGCCCTTAACATGTCCTCCACCACTTGGTTCACTCGTTTCATTTGTCCATCAATTTGAGGATGGTATGTTGTACTGAAGTTTAACTGGGTTCCTAAATCAGCAAATAGTGTTTTCCAAAAAGTTGATGTGAACTTCACATCACGATTGGAAATTATCGTTTTTGGAAGCCCATGTAACGTGAACACATTCTGCATAAAAATATGAGCAATCTGTGCAGCTTTATACGTGGATTGTACACGTGTAAAATGTGCAGCTTTACTCAACTTGTCCACTACCACCATAATGGAATCATTGTTTCTTTTTGTCTTAGGTAACCCAGTGATAAAATCCATGGAAATGATCTCCAATTTCTATTCTGGGATAGGTAATGGTTGTAACAATCCTGCTGGATGCTGGTGTTCCGCTTTAATCTGCTGGCACTCTAAACATCGTGCCAAGTACTCAGCAATGCTCTTCTTCATTCCCAGCCAAAAGTAATCTTTTCGGATTGCAGTAATCATTTTCTGGTACCCCGGGTGACCCGCATAATGACTGATATGGAATTCATCCATAATCAGATTTTTAATTCTGTTTTGGTTGGGTACATATAACCTTTGCATGAAATATATCATCCCAGCATCATCTAACTCATATTCTTGTTGGATTTTCTCGTTGGTGGATTGCTGTATTTGCAGTTTTAGTTGTTGATACTCAACATCTTGGTCTGAAGCTTCCTTTATCATCTCCAAAAAGGGAATTTTCCATCCACTAATGGAAATTTCATACAAATGTTGTATTTTCCGACTTAAGGCATCTGCCACTCGGTTTTCTTTTCCCTCTAGATGTTTTATCTCAAAATCAAATCTGCTTAAGAAGTCCACCCACCGTGCTTGTCTAGCGTTTAAAGTGGGCAGGCTAAAATAGTTGGTTAAACTATGGTGGTCGGTGAGCAGCAAGAATTTCCTGCCCACAAGATAATGCTGCCACATTTTTAAGGCATGTATGACGGCAACCAACTCCAAATCATAAGCAGAGTATTTCTGTTCATGCTCCTTTAATTTTCGAGACTCGTATGCAATTACGTTTCCTTCTTGCATTAAAACTCCACCTACTCCCTCTTTGCTTGTGTCCGTATATACCACATAATCCTTATCAGGATCAGCTATACTCAAAATAGGCGATGTGTTGAGTAGGTGTTTCAATTGCTCAAAGCTTTTCTGGCAGCTTGGGGTCCAATGGAATGCTTTTCCCTTTTTCTGTAATGAAGTAATGGGAAAAGCTACTTTAGAAAAGCCTTCCACAAACCTCCTATAATATCCAGCCAATCCCATGAAGGATCGAACATCTTCCACATCTTTTGGTACAGGCCACTCCATTATGGCCTTTATCTTCTCCGGGTTCACTACAATCCCATCCTTTGTAATTACATGACCCAAATATTGGATTTCGTCTTTAAAGAAATCACACGTACTAAACTTAGCGTATAGCTGATGTTCTCGAAGGGTTTGCAATACCATTCTGAGATGTTCATGATGTTCTTCTATGGTGCGAGAATATATTAATATATCATCAATAAATATCAGCACAAATCTGTCCAGATAACGATGGAAAATGTTGTTCATTAAACACATGAAAGTTGCAGGGGCGTTGGTTAGCCCGAACGGCAAGACCACAAATTCGTAATGACCATACCTTGTTCTAAAAGTTGTTTTAGCGATATCTTCTTCTTTAATTCGGATCTGATGGTAGCCTGATCGCAGATCAATATTAGAGAACACCGTTGCACCTTTCACTTGATCAAATAGTTCATCGATCCGAGGTAAAGGATATTTATTCTTGATGGTCAACTTATTCAACTGTCGGTAATCAATGCACATCTGGAGGGTTGCATCCTTTTTCTTGACAAATAGTACTGGGGCTCCCCATGGGGACACGCTAGGACGTATGTAATCTTTATCTAGTAATTCCTGTAACTGCATTTTTAATTCTGTCAGTTCGGGTACACTCATTCTATAGGGTGCCCGTGACACTGGTGCTACTCCCGGTACCAACTCAATGGTAAAGTCTATGTTTCTTTTTGGTGGTAATCTAGGAATTTCTTCCGGGAACACATCTGTGAATTCTTGGATTACAGGAATATTGTCCAGAGTAGTTGTTTTATCCTTAGAATCTGTATAACCCACCTGGATGGCATAGACGTGGGACCCTTTCCGTATACATTTTACTAGTTGGGTTGCGGTTATTGGTCGAACCTGCACAGGTCTTTTAATTCCTTGCATTTCGTTTCTGGTTCCATGGTGATCTCTAAAGTAGATAATCTTGGTTTTACAATCAACTAATGACCAGTGCTTTTCCAGCCAATCCATACCAATTAGAATATCATAGGAGCCAAGGGGAAGCACGTTTAAGTCAGCCATTACTGGCTATCCTGCTATAGTGAAGGAGCAGTCATTAACTTTGGCTACCACTCGCCTTTTGGCTCCTGTAGCTAATTGTACCAACCATGGGTTTTTAAATTTAACAGATTGTAAATTACAATGTTCCACCACTTTTGGGCTTACATAACTTAGTGTAGCCCCGGGGTCAATTAAAACAACTATAGTAAGGTCTGAGATCTTACCTTTGAATTCGACCATGGTTGGCTGGTATTCTGCCTGCCGGTCTTCCAAAGCTACATTAATCCTGGGTACACTGTGTCCTACTTTGCCGACTGTTGAGGCTTCGTGAATTTGGGATAACTGTTCAGTCCCCTTTCGCTGTAGACAATTTTTAATGTAATGGGGTCCCCCACAACCCCATCATTGCACTGGGGGTCTTACTGCCCCTTCACTGTCCAACCGTGCATGTTGTTCGCTAACTTTGGACTCATTTGTAGGCCTAAATTTGGACGTAGTTCTTGTTGTAGTTCTGTTGTTTAGTCCTTTGCCATTCCCCTTACTTCCACTGCTGCGATTTCCTTTCTTTTTTCCGATTGACTTATAGCTCTTTTTCTCATTCCATTTTCTGCCAGCAGCTTCCCCTTTTTGCTTGCTTTGTTGATAACATATTCTGGCCTTACGGATTACCTCGTCCATTGATTTTGGATTGTCAAATTCAATCCTCTCCCGCATATATGGCGGTAAGTTGCTAACAAATCGTTGTACCTTTGCTTTTTCCTCCCTTATATATGGCACATAACGAAGTAAGGAAGTAAAACGGGTGATGAATTCGTTCATAGTCTGTTGTCCCAATCGAAAATCATGGAACTCTCTTGCCTTTTCATCGTAGAAGCGTTCAGTTAAATACCTCTCCTTAAAATATCTTTGAAAGTTATCCCAAGTAATGGTCTGCTCAGTAACTCCTTTTATGATCTTCACTTCCTCCCACCATAAGGTGGCCTTTCCCTGTAGTTTAAAAATAGCCAATCGTGCTTTAAGATTGTGGTCATATTCATAGAGCTGAAAATACTTGTTCATGTTGATTAACCATGCTTTAGCTGCTTCTTGTTCTCCATCAAAATGTGGTGGTTTAATTTTGCGGAATTCCCCTTGCAGTTCCACCCTTTGTCTTTTCGAGGTTTGTTGTTCAAATACATTATCGGAACGCTCCTCCTGCTCCTCCGTGCTAGGATTAACTGGTGGTTGATTCTGTCTGTCAGACAAACTTTTCAGAATTCTTTCTTGTTCCATCATTAATCGGGCATTGTCTTCCTGTAGTCTAGCCATCTCGTTCTTAAGCTCCTGTACTGTTTCCAGAATTTCTTGATTTGTAACTCTGGCCTCTTCCCCAAGTTGTACCCATAGTTTAGGATTATTTTCAGGGCCAGGTGCTCCCTGTCCCATCACAGGTCATCGAGTTGTATTATCTGCTCTCCTCATGCTGCAGTTTCCGAAACTCTTGATCCTGTACTTCATCATAAAAAAATTTTAAAGGGTAATGACGAGGGAGATCTTACCATACTACCAGATGTTTTTATATTTTATACAATGTCTCTACATGTCATTTCTATCTTACCCAGAAGCCTCAGTTCTGTCACTGGGCTCTGATACCACATCTCATAACCCAAAATACAAGTACATAATTATAACACCGAAAACAAAAAAAAAAATCTTTTATTATTGATTTTACACATAGTGAAGGGGTACATTGTTGAACCCCTCATTCATAGTAGGCTTTACTAAATATATATATATGGTATTACCATACCAACTATGAACCATGGCGGAGTTAATATATACATTGCTATTTAACATTCACCACCCTCGGCGTAGGATTCGATGGTGTCCAACACCTCTACGCAGCCAACGTACTCCTAACGCATACTGATTTTTAATGCTCATTAACGGAGAGGAGGACAACTGAACCTGCCTCGAAGTATTCCACCCCGATCCGGATATCGATCTCGGAAGTTGGTAGAAGGATTTAATGCTGCAGACAAGGTCTCGATCTCCTCGGGATTACTGATGGGATTAATGGTGGTGATCTCAAATCCTCGATCGAACAGTGATGGTTCGCTTGCCAACTATATGGTAGCTTTTAGGGTTTATGGAGTTTATATAATATCGAGAGGGTTGTCTCTCCAGGTTCTTCTCTCCCACAGTCGAATATGGCCATCCGCCTTCAGACGTTCGCCACAGGTTTCAATGTTGAGGTTTTGGATATGCCTTTGTGCCCAGAAGGTGATATAAACTCTCGGCGCTCCGCCCTGAACCTAGCTCATACTCAGGTAATCCCATTTCCGTTCCAATATATTGATAAAAGAATTTACAGGGTTCTGTAAAATTTGTTTCCGAAATTGTTTACTCATCCATTTTGGTTGTTTTTCAGGGTTCGATGAGCTATGCCGCGGCCGGGGATTACAGTACCATCACCTCCGAGGAACTGTCTCAGAGGTAAGCACTGTGACCCCTAGCATAGGATTTAAATGTATAAGGTGATGCCAGAAGCGAGTGTTAATTTATTTATCCTTACTGTCAGGTGATTTTTACTGTTTTCTGTTGGAAAGCATGAATCATTATGGTTATGCTTAGCTGAGGACGCCATCCATAGCTCGATGCCAGGATTCTACCCTTATAGGTCCTCAAGGCTGCTGCGATACTTTCGCGCCTTAAACAGGACTCCTAATTTTATATTGCTATGCGCTAAATGTATTTATCTAGAAATTTAAACACCTGGTTAGTAGTTTTCTTGTTGATACTGTAAGGAAGGTCTATTTGGCGAACTGCTGCGTTTTATGACTTAGCCCGGTTGCGACTTTTGAACATTTAACATATGTATGAGTGTTTATCTCGCTGTTTATTTATACATTATAAATATAGCTCTATTTCGAGCGTATATGTGATTTCTGGGTTCCTCCTTTTATGTATAAACACTGAGATTCTTTATTTATCTTCACGTCTCTGTTAAGACCTCGCAAGGGTTATTTAATTCACTATTTATTGCATGATTTTTGCTCTGGAAGTAGAGTGTATTTGAATTGCCGTTACAATACTTAGAGTTAATCTGTCAATAATGGCATGGTTACTCACTGTAACTGGAATGTATTATTTATTCGTTCTATTATTGCTTGTGCATATACTATCCGGTGGCTACCCTTAATGTGCTCGGCGCCCAGAGACAGTGGCTACTTCTTTTATCGTTACTGTTCTTATGTTGGTCTCGACAGATTGTTTCATTTCTTTTAAATGTTGGTATGACAGCCTCTATGGTTTCGCTACAGAATGTATACATAGTCTACTGGACGCAAATTTCTCTTTCACAGACAGTTTTAACTCTAACTTTTACATGGTTTCCATACATGGTTTGTCCGGGATCTTTTCGAGGTTTTTCTAATGTCTTCAACCTCATAACTTTCATTTTTTTTACATTCGAGTAAACTTTCCCCTTTACGAGGGTTAAAAATAGATTTGTTGGTTGCTATGGATTATTTGACTATGTATGTGGATACTCTGTCTTTTCTTTTTCACAGATAAGAGTATAATACCTATTTCACCATGTAATACCTCGGTTGGTTCGACTACTGTGTGGAGAATCATTCACACACAGGTCCCACCAAACCTTGTCATTATATGGTATTGTGCTACTCAATTTGTCTGTTGTCATTTCCTTTATTTGTTTATTTCATCACTGTTATGAATTTAATGGCTCCTTTATGCTTCCTTAATATGTATTCCCTTCAATATTTGGTGTGAATTTATGAAGGTTGTTTTTTTTTTTGGAATTTGAATAAATGTTGAAACCGACCGAATCCATACAGTCCTCCACTCAGGTTTCATTTAATGATTAAGTCTGTTGCATCTAATTTGTTTTCTTCGTCCTGAGAAACATATACTTATTTCCTTTCTGACATGCTGGAATTATTTATCAAGATACCCTATATCTTAACTTACAGCCTAGATAATATTTCAAGAACATGGAAGTGCCTCAGAATATGAAACTGTAGCTGTACTTACCTGTACTGCTACACTTATAGTCTTCTGTGCTTCTCCAGAATGGAGAAAATTAATCTGTTGCTTGTTCTCCTCCCAACCACGAGATTAATCAACCAGACTGAATCTCCCCCCAAGCTCATTTGCCAGACCCCTGTCTTCAGCAAATTCAATGCACCACTTGTGCCTGTGCTATCTGGTCCTTACCAGACATAGCATTCTCTTTTCTCCTTCAGTGCATTCTTTTCCCTGTTTGTTCCTTAACAACCCGAGTCTTTTCCTTTTCCCCTTTTTCTATGGAAAGAGGAAAAGAAGTTAGGGTTTTTCCCTTTCGTTTTTCCCTTTTTCTATGGAAAGAGGAAAAGCAGTTAGGGTTTTTCCCTTACTTGTTAGCAACTGTTTCTTTTTTAATCTGGCAAGAAAAGAGAATAACTTCCTCACAGAAAGTTACTATGTGTAATTACTCAATTTATACTCAACTTTTGAATTAATAATATTCAAATCATTTTCAAGAAAAATAATAATCTTTGTTCCATATTTTACCTACAATGGTAAAAACAGAAGGTTTATTCACATAAATTATCCGGTCATTACAATATCATTTTCTATTTTTATTTATATTTCTGCTCAAGTTCTAATGTATTAATTTTAGTGTACAGGCCAACTTTTATTTCTATTCGATTTACATATACATAATTGTTGATTTCAATGTATATGTGTTGTAATTCATTGATTTCATTTACATGTCAATCTTAATTTGTGCTAAATGCCAATTTAAATTTTTTATTTTGTTTCTATTTCAATTTCTAGACGTTTTAATTTTAATGTACGTGTCAATCTTTGATATATTTATTTTAGTGTACATGTATATTTCAACCTTTGATGTATTGATTTTAGTGTACATGTAAATTTCTATTTTGATTTCTAATGCATTGATTTCCATGTACGTAATTATTTTGATGTACGTTATTGTTGAAGTTAACCTTTAATGCAATGAATTAAGGGGAAATGACAATTTGTTTGACACTTAATGAGAGTTTTTCTATGTTAATAATTATTTTATTATTTTAAAGTAGGTTTTAGTGTTGGCACAATCTGCTAATAGATGAAATTGTCTTTTTTCTAGACTCCAAGAATATAATTTCAAACAAGATTGTGATTTATTTTTTTTAAAAATACACTTTTGAGTACATAAGTGGATTTAATGCTCTAAAAAATTCTTGAATCACTTTGAATTTATATATTAAAAAACTAAAATTTTGACTTTTCAAAATATCTACCAAATTTTTAAAAAAATTACAATAAATAAATAAATAAATTTTTCGCTTTCTTAAAATACACATTTAGTGATTAATAATTATATCATCAATATAAATAACATTCATATTCACACACATGCTCACTGTAGTTTTTTCCATCTCATTAATATAAATATTGGTTTAATATAGAAATAAAAGATGCCAATCTTAAAAATAAAGATTTTGAAAATATTCACCTTAATAAAGGCATGCATAATCACGTCCATTCTATTTGATTCTCAATAAGTATTTATAAATACTCATAAATATGTTTTTTCTAGCTTTTCAACTTTTACTTTCTTTTCCAAAGATCAATATTACTTAGCTTTGCCTATTTTAATTTTAACAAACATTAATTTACACTTGTGAAGCCTTCTAACAACACATTGCATTGACTTTCATATACTCGCTTCACACACGATTTAGGGTTAGCATTACAAGTAGGAGAGGGGGAGTTTAATCAAATTAATAATCTATTCTAGGAGTGTAATTTGGGTTGTGTTAAGGTTAATGGTAGGAGAGATGGAAGTGTAATTTTGTGGGAATGAAAAGCTAGGAGTGTAATTTGGGTTGTGTTAAGGTTAATGGTAGGAGAGATGGAAGTGTAATTTTGTGGGAATGAAAAGAAATGTTTGTTAATTTTTTTTTTTAAATTAATGATTTGTATTTATTATATTTTTCTATTTTTACCAATTTATTATTTTTATTTTCATAGTCTTATTTAATAAGTGATCTGGTAAGGTTAGTATTGATGGTAAGAGACATATGAGTTTAAATAGGTTGGTAATTTGGATTAGGAATTTAATATAAGTTAAGTTTAGGATTATTATTTTCATAGTCTTATTTAATAAGTGATCTGGTAAGGTTAGTATTGATGGTAAGAGACATATGAGTTTAAATAGGTTGGTAATTTGGATTAGGAATTTAATATAAGTTAAGTTTAGGATTAATGGCCGGAGAAAGATATTTCAATTTAGACAAACTCAAATCACTAATTACACACCATTATATTTACTTTATTAATGAGCCTTTATACATATGCTTCTACCAAGTTTTTTAATATGTTATTTTTCAAATTGATGATCCATATTAATTATCTTTTCCCGTTTTGATTTTAACATATATTAATCAACATTGGTCTCATCATCTATCAACTCATTGTTTTGACTTTCATAGCCTCATTTCACACATGAACTAGGGTTAGGAATTCAGAGTGTAATTGAGTTGGTAACAAGGTATTTCTTAAGGATTCAAATATTATGCCTATGTATAGTATTCTAGGAAACTATTGGGGATTGAAAAATCATAGATATAAAATGTAGGTGATTATTCAATAAAAAAACATGTAACTTACCATTAAAACCAATGATTTTTTGGTGAATTTACAATTTAATCATATCTATGTAGAAAATAGATGAATTATTAATCAAATAGATAAATATTACTTTCATAAAATATCTAGAAAATAATTAGCTGAGGAAATTTCATCAATAATTTTTTTCTAATTGGTAATCTGGTTTAGGATTCTAATGTTGGCTATGATTAGGATTAATTTTGGAAGAGATTGGAGTGTAGTCATGTGGTGAATCAAAATCAATATCTTCTTTATTCTTTTCCAAATCAATGATCCATATTATCTTCATTCATTTTTATTCTAATAAATGTTAATCAACATTGGTTTGCCCTTCTACCAATGCACTTCTTTGACTGTCATCGCACTGTCATCACAACACCTTACATGTAGGATAATAATATTTTGAATATGATATAGGAGTGTAACATGGTTTAGGGTTAATTGTGGGACAAAGAGATGTCACATTAAAAGCTAAAATTTAAAGGATAATTGCATTAATAATTATGCATCAACACCTCCAATCTAGTGATCATCAATTAGAATTTACACATATTTTTCTCCCTAAGTTTTTTACCTATGTTTTCATTTCCAAATCAATGATCCATATTAATCATCTTCATCCATTTTGATTTTAATAAATATTAAAATATTAATCGATGATCCATATTAATCATCTTCATCCATTTTGATTTTAATAAATATTAAAATATTAATCGATGGTCTAACCTTCTAAAAACACACTACAATGACTTGCATAACCTTAGTGAGCATGCAAGCTATGGTTAAGATTACTAGTAGGAGAGCGTGCTTGCAATTGAGTTGGTAATTTGGTCTAGGAGGGTTAATGGGAGCTAGGGTTAGGGTTAATGGTAGGAGAGATAGAAGTGTAATCACACGTGGAATCAAAATCAATGTCTCTATTATATTCTTTTCTAAATAAATGTTCCATATTAATTATATTCATCCAATTTGATTTTAACAAATATTTTTCAAAAATCATCTTTCCTTTTATCAACCTATTCCTTTAACTTTCATCATTAATGATGTGAGAGGTTGGACTGTAAAATATCGAATGTTTGACAATATTTTGTATAAATTTTCAAATTTCCAATGTTTTTATATCATTTCTATAAATGTTAGTGATTTTCCAAGTTTTATTCTATAGTTTGAAAAAAAAATAGAAATTGGGGAATTTTTTTTTTGGAAAAAACATAAAAACTCAACAATGAACTTTAACCCCTAAAATTTTCCATGGGTTAAAGTTACGAGAGATAAACATGTAATTATGTAGAAAATAAAAAACAATATTATCATTATTTTATTTTCCAAATCAATTATCTACATTAATTATCTTTGCTCATTTTTTTTTTAAGAAATAAGTCAACATTGTCATCGCCTTCTACTAACCCATTGATTTGAATTACATAACAACAACTAATAAGGTCTAAGGTTAGAATTAATGTTACGAAAAATATTTATCAATATTAAAAACTAAATTAGATCATTACCTCCACTCTATCGATCATTTATACACATGTTTATACCATGTTTACGACTTTATTTTCTTTTCGAAATAAATTATCCATATTAATTATCTTCATCCATTTGATTTCAAAAAATAGTAGCATTGGCCTAGCTCGTGTTTTTCGTCAAAAGGTGTTATTCTATAATGTTTGTTCATAAGGTTTCCTGCCTAAAACTGGGAAAACATTAAAATATTTGTCTTACATTCATTCATGAAGGTACCCTTAATGGATTCAATATCATATCAACTAGTATTCCATTTTGCAAATAGGGAATATCTTGTCCAAGCAAAACTATTGAAATAATATATTTATTACCATGCCTTCCAACTAATTTATCACCCACTTGTATCTTACATTTTTGTGATATATATACATGGATTGTTTCCACATTATCACTAGAATTATCTACTCTATTGATCCATTTCACCTCAATAACTCGATCCCTTCCACTTATAGGTCCTCTGAGACAATTTTCTCTCGCAGTGGATACCT
>APFE030322924.1:143210-174220 GCA_000404065.3 Pinus taeda
TTAGTCTTCCCTATATCCCATGAATTCTACCCGTATCTCAGATATACTTCCAATTTGAAAAAAAAAAAGTGATAAGGGAAGGTACTTTGATCACTTTCTTCCAACCACGTGAAAATGGAGCCTATGAACGAATGAATCAAACCATTCTTAAATGTTTAATCTCACTTAAGAAAATTTCCTAATGAAAATAGTGAGATCGAAATCAAGATGGAGAACAAATTAGATCGACTTCTTTTATGGTTGACTTTTACGTCTCATACTATACTTAAAGGGCGAACGAATGACTTGAAAGGAAAAATGATTTGATCTGTCGATGGGATTCCCATATCTTGGTGACATAGCCAAGTGGTAAGGCAAAGGACTGCAAATCCTCCATCCCTAGTTCGAATCTGGGTGTCGACTTGTTGAGGTAAGTAATGGAAGGAAAAGTATGTATTTCATTACAGAACCCCCAGAGACATATTGGTATATATTGATAGATAGATAAGTGAGTGAATACATTTGATCCAATTTCGTCGTAAATGTACGACCCTCGAGTTAGTTATAATAACTTGTTGATCAATGAACAAATAAATTTATTGATTTCTGATATCAACTCGAACGTTAGTAATGTGTCTACCTCCTTCACAATAATTTTCATTGCCTCTCGTGTACTACACTGTAGAGCAACTCTTAATACAATAAATCATTTTAACATAACTTTGAAATTTAAACTCCATTACCTTTAACAATAAGGTAATAGAAAAATACTCTTTTACATTTCTATAAATGTAATATAATTTTAATTTTAGTACATTCACGTGGATTTTAGTATGCATATTAATTTTAGTACATTGACGTGGATTTTAATATGCATATTATGTGTGTTCCATTGGTTGAAATGACAATAAATTTTCAAATTTATTATTTAATAAGCAAATGAAAATATAGGAGAAATAATTTTAGCCGTAGTAAAGTTTTAATAACACGTAATTTTCTTAATAAAATTTAAGCTAATGAGTAATAAATATTTTAGTAACGTTTACTAGGTAGGGACCGTTGTAATCTACATGTTTTTTTTTATTAGTTTTGGCACATGAAATAATAAAGGTTTAATTTTTTAATATATGGTTTGTTTGATAGTGTATTGTTCAATTTTTTTCTAAACAAATCAAATATATTTATTTTTTTGTTTGACCAATCAATAAAATCTTCTTTTTATTTAGCTTTATACCAAGACAAAATTTAAGATTAGTATAAGTAATGGGTAGTTTTAAATGAACTAATGTTACAATTAACATAGCATTAATGTTGAAACATTTTATACTAATAAAATTTGGTTGAGACAGTATACTCATTTATACTCATTTGGAAGTAGGTAGACACATGTATGGAAATACTTATGCATGGCTTGATGTGTTGTCATCTACATTGAATATAATTCCATTGATCATGAAATTAGGTAGATACATGTATGGAAATACTTATACATGGCCTAATGTGTTGTCTGCTACATTGAATAGAAGTCCATTGATCATGGAATCAAACATACTATTGGCTTATTTAATGTTATCTAGTCTATTTTTAGCCCTCGTTTGTTTCATTTTAGATAAGTTGGATAGATATGGGGACCTTTGTCCTTCCTGTGTGGGCTTTATACCAAAGGAATTCAATCTCATAATAAGGAAAATGAACAAGAGGAATAAACATATTGGAATATCTATATACCTAGAGTGTTGTGACTACATAAATATTGAAATATCTACGTACTTGGAATGTCATGACTATATCAAAAGCATGGATAGGTACCTCAGAAGAACGCTTGGACTAATTATCGACTGCATCATGAAGAAACCAATGATGCACTGGCTTAGGCACCTCAACAATATCCTTATCAAAAAAATATCAAAGAGTAAGGAAGTGTAAAAACATCAAGCATCAGTCCCTTTCTCTAGGATGAATATTAGGGATGGACACGGGTGTAGATGCATATAAATATCCAGAGTGAACATTTCCCAATCTAGGCATGGATTTAATTCCCATTCGAGAGTTTTCCAGAAGGAAAATTCATTTAAGGGATAGATAAGGACAGAGGCACTAAAGTTAGCAACAAAGTACCATCATTTCTTCACCACTTTGTTTAGGTTGGCCTAGGCATTGTTGTCCTCGAGCTTTCGCTTTTCAGGAAACTACTACGAAGGTAATTTGGGATAGATGATCTCTATCATGTATGAAGGATATGGTCTTTCCTCTATGGTTTTTCCTTCTCCTTTGCTATGGTATTTCCTTCTCCTTCACTATCTTAGACAGGTAACACCAATAGTAGGACAATTTTGTTAATCAACGAGGTCAAGTGTGAAGGTATCTAGACAACTCGATCTAATTGGCCTCTCACTTCAGCGTTGGGTGATGGTCAAATTTTTATTAAGGAGTCTAGTGGATCAAATGTAACTACACCATATCAAATGTAAATATAGGTGTGACACCATCACTACCCTCTTGCATGGGAATTTTGAATGCATGTTGACAATGTGTAGCACATGTTGATGCCATGCACCACAAATTGTTAAGTCCCTATAATACTAGTGTATAAAGATGGAAGTGTTGCTACTCCTAGTCTTCCACAACCTACAAGGTTGACACCACAACAATTGGAGGAAAAAAGAGAAAAAGGGATTTGTTATAGTTGTGACAGAAAATACACTAAAGGTCATAAGCGTCATGACAAGAAATTATTCTACATAGATTGTGAAGATGAGGATGAAAAGGAACAAGAAACATCAAGAGAGGAGGATATACACCAGGAACCAACCCCAGACAAAGAAGAAATGAATCTGACCATATATTTTAATGCATTGGCAGTAATTAACACTCCTCAAACTCTCAAGATATAAGGATATATCAAGAAGAAAAGGGTAATAGTGCTAACTAATTCAGGTGGTACCCATAACTTTATTCAATATAAGATAGCCAAGGAATTCAATTTCTTCCTATATCCAACACTAAAATGTCAAATGATGGTTGTAAATGGAGGAACTATAAGTTACTCTAGAAAGTGCCATAATATCAAGCTAACCATTGGGAATATTATTAAATAGTCCAATGCTTTCCATTCCAATGGGTGTTGTTGATGTTTTACAAAGAGTCCAATGGTTACAATCTTTAGGGGCAATAACTTTGAATTTTCAAGAAAGATAATTAACTCTAATGATGCAACAAATATTCTAAGGAAATAACAATGGGGTGAAATTTCATAATTATGCTCATTAGGGGTTCAAGCATTGAAATCATTTATTTCTCCAGATCTCCAAAAAGTCTTAGACAATCATTCCAAGGTGTTTGAGACTCCTAACATCCTCCCAACTATTAATGATCATGATCATGTGATTCAATTGATTCCAAGAACTATTCCTCCAAACATGAGGCCTTATAGATATCTTTATGCCAAAAAGAGTGAAATTGAACATATGCTTTCAAAAATTCTAGAGGCTGGTATAATTGAACCTAGTAAAAGTTATTTCTCTTCTCCAGTAGTATTGGTGCACAAGAGGGATGGATCAAGGTGTACATGTCCATATTATCGGCAACTCAACAAGCTCACTATTAAAGATAAATTTTCAATTCTTGTCATTTATGTTAGAAAATTATAAATTACAGAGCAATGGAACACATAGAATATTGCATATATATAAACACACAAAACACATAAAACTAGAGAGACATAGATGTACGTGGTTCTCCTAGTTTGGGTTACGTCCACCTCGAACAACCAATCCTTCCTTTCTATTATCCAGCAAAATGAAGAGACACAACCTATAGTGGATCTACTGTAATATCCTCTGTTTTCTCTCACAGTATCACCTCTCTGTTTCTCCCTCGAAGAATAAACATCTATTACATAGCCTCAATACAATGCCCTCATACAAGGAGAGGGGTTGCTTTCTAGGGAAAAAAACCCTAAACTAAACATAAGTTCTACCATCAGATCATCCGCCTAATCAATGACCCTAATTAACTAGAAATTACTATACTTTTACAAGGCAATTTTACATATGTTTTTAGCTTTGGGGGTGCTGCCCCTGAAACCCCCACTGGGGGACTGTTGGCCCATGAACCCCCCAGCGAAGGGGCATCGACCCCCTCAAACCCTCGTGGGGGTGACAAGTCCCCCCCGCACCCCCCCACGTGGAGGGGTGTACAAACTTCCTGGGGTATACATTCGGCTGAAACAAAGACCTCTAAATAATCATGCTCCACACCCAACATTCTCCCACTTGGAGAATGATTGTACCAACTCCATCGCTGCTTCATTTGTTGGACAATGACTCGTATTTAGACCCGACTGTTTCTCATCTTCATCGTCATCCTTGAAGACCAATTGAAACTGAGCATATTCACAGTTTTTCCCTGGTTACAACTTTTGTTAGCATATCTGCAGGATTCTGGCTAGTGTGTATCGTTTCCAGCTTCAACTCTCCATCTTTCAACACTGATCGTATGAAATGATACTTAAGCTGTATGTGTTTAATCTTGGAATGAAATGCTGAGTTCTTTGCAAGATGAATGGCACTTTGGCTATCCCTGTATAATGTGCCCATATCATGCTTCTTACCTAATTCATCCATAAACCTTTGTAACCAAAACATTTGTTTACTAGCGTCTATAGCAGCAACATACTCTTCTTCTGTTGTTGAAAGTGCAACAACACTTTGGATTTTTGAAACCGAACTTACAGCTGTTCCACCTACAATAAATACATATCATGTAGTGCTCCTCCTATTATCTCTGTCACCTGCCATATCTGCATCAACATATCCCTGTAGAGAAATGTTTGAACCACCAAAGCATAATGCTTGATTTGTGGTACCTTTCAAATATCTGAGAATCCATTTCACTGCCATCCAATGTTCCTTTCCTGGATTGTTCATGTACCTACTTACTACTCCCACTGCATGTGAAATATCAAGTCTTGTGCAAACCATTGCATACATCAAGTTTCGAATTGTTGATGCATATGGAACTTTAGACATATAATCCATGTCTTCTTGGATCTTTGGGCACATTTCCTTACTAAGTTTGAAATGGCTAGCAAAAGGTGTACTAACTAGTTTTGCATTGTGCATATTAAATCTTTTCAACATCTTTTGTATGTACTCATTCTGAGACAATGTTAATTTGTGATTTTTCCCGTCTCTAGTTATTCTCATACCAAGGATTTGTTTTGAAGCTCCCAAATTCTTCATTGCAAATGAATTTGCCAATTTTCTTTTAAGCACATTTATTTCCTGCATGTTAGACCCTGCAACAAGCATGTCATCTACATACAATAACAATATAATATAGCTGCCATCATTTTTCTTTTTTAGATAAACACAATTATCAGAGTGACATCTAGTATAACCTTATTCAGACATAAACTTGTCAAATTTTAGATACCATTGAATTGAAGCCTATTTTAAGCCATACAAGCTCTTCTTCAACCTGCACACTAGTTTCTCCTTCCCTTTCACCTCATATCCTTGTGGCTACTGCATATATATCTCTTCTTCCAAATCCCCATGGAGGAAGGTTGTCTTTACATCTAACTGCTCAAGATGCAAATCTTCAACTGCTACTAGACTTAAAATAGTTCTGATTGAAGTCATTTTAACAACAAGAGAGAATATTTCATCAAAATCAATACCTTTCTTTTGTGCAAACCACTTCACCAGATGTCTAGCTTTTTACCTCTATTTTCCTCCATCTTCTTCCTTTAGCCTATAAACCCATTTATTTTGCAATGTAGTTTTACCTGCAGGCAACCTGACTGAGTCCTATGTTTGGTTATGCATTAATGAGTCCATCTCTTCTTCCATGGCTAGCTCCCACTTCTTCCTGCTTTCAACCTGCATTGCTTCTTCATAACATTCAGGTTCACCGGAATAAGTAAACAATAAATAATATAATGAAGGAGAGTATCGTTCAGGGGGTATACTTATCCTGGTAGATCTTCAAACACCACTTTCAAGTGTTTGGGGTGCGTGTTGTTGTTCTGGTGGTTGCTGTTGTTGATTATTATTATTTTTAGGCACCTTTACTTTTTCAGTAATTTCATCAAGAACTGTGTATTCCTTGTTTTCTTTTTCCTTTTTCTTTTCCTGCAATTGATTCTTATACAAGACATTTTCATTGAATATTACATCTCTACTCCTATTGATTTTGTGATTTTTGTAATCATATAAGTGATAACCAAAATAATTAACACCATATCCAATAAAGGTACATTTCTTTGACTTTGCCTCAAGCTTTGTTCTATTTTCTTTATTAATATGGACAAAAACCTCACAACCAAAAGGCTTTAAAAAAGAGTAGTTTACCTTTTTACTTGTCCATGCTTCCTCTGGAACACCACCATCCAGGGAACTTGAAGGCCCTCTATTAATTAGATAAACAACAATATCTACAACATCTACCCAAAATTGTAAAGGCAATCCTGCATGGAATTTCATGCACCTTTCACGCTCCATGATTGTTTTGTTCATCCTTTTTGACACACCATTTTCTGTGGTGTTCTTGTAATTGTCTTCTCTCTACAAATTCCATGCTCTGAACAATACCTATCAAATGTTTTGCTGCAATATTCACCTCCATTGTCTGATTTGAGACACTTCAATTTCTTTCCTATCTCAATCTCAACCAAAGGTTTCCATTTCTTGAAGGTATCAAATACATCAGATTTATTCTTAATACAATAAATCCAAGTTTTTCTAGTTGCATCATCAATAAAAGTAACATAATCATGAAAGCCATTGAGAGATGATACCTAAGCAGGTCCCCATACATCTATATGTAAAAGCTCTAATTTTCTGCTCTTCTTTTCTTTCCGAACTCTAAGAAATCTCACTCTCTTCTGTTTTCATAAATGCAATTCTCACAGAAATCCAAATCAACATTCTTCAAACCTAGCGACAAATTTATCGAGTGAAGAATCTTCATCCACTTTTCACTCATGTGTCCAAGCCTATGATGCCATAATGCTCCATCTGCTCCTTTGGAAGTTAAAGTATTAACAGAGTTAGAAATACCATTGCATAAATACAATGTACCAACCTTTTCTCCTTTTGCTATTACCAGGGCTCCTTTGGTGACCTTCCAGCCTTTATCTATGAAAGTTGGCAAACAACCTTTGCCGCCTAACTGCCTGTTGAAATAAGATTTTTCTTCAGCTCTGGAACATGGCTTACCTCCTTTAGTAGCCATTGGTTTCCATTATGCTGTTTTACAAGAACCTTACCCATTCCAACAATTTTACAGGGTTTATCATCATCCAAACAGAGTTGTCCAAAATCTCTTTGAACATAGTCATGAAAATATTTCTTATTAGGTGTGGCATGGAATGAGGCCACTGAATCTACCACCAAAGAATCAATAATATTTTTGAAAGAAAGAATCAAAGCATCTTGTAACACCTCACGTGTCACATTTGCTTCATGATTGTTTTCTTGCTGTGCATCTCCTTCTTTTCCCTTCCAACATCTATAGTCTTTCTTTAGGTGTCCTTTCTTTTCGCATTTCCAACACACTATCCCCAATCTCGACTTGGATCTGCCTTTCCTTGATTTACTACGATATCCTGAGCTCTTTCCTCTTTCCAATTTTCTTCCTCTAGACTCTGCACTCAAAGCATTACCCAATGTCTCACCTGAGATTTTCCATCACATTTTCTCGCTAAGGATAGCACCGACAACATCATCAAACTTTAAATTACTATATCCAAAAACAGAGTTACTAATATCCATTACTAAACCATTCCAACTTTCTGGCAATGAGCACAAGAATAACAGAGCTCTAACTTCATCATCAAAGTTTACACCTACGGAACATAACTGACTTGTAACAGTATTAAAATCATTTAAATGGTCTACAACAGATGCACCTTCTTACATCTTCATGTTAAATAAATGTTTCATAAGAAATACCTTGTTTGAGGCCGAGGGTTTTTTAATATAGTTTCTCCAACACCTTAATCAAACCCTTTGTAATTGTTTCCTTCAAAATTTTGAAGGTGATCGATGCTGCGAGGCACAACCTTACTGTTTCGAGTGCCTTTCTATCAAGAAGGTTCCATTCTTCATCTGTCATACCCGTCGGCATATTTGTTTTTCCACCTAATAGTAGGTACAAATATTTTTGATACAGATAATCTCCCATCTGCATCTTCCACAGTGAGAATTTTTTGTCATTAAATTTCTCAACCCTAACTTACCATCTTCTGCCATTGCTCCCACTCGAATGAGGAACCCTTCTTTCCTGCGAGTTTATCAGCCAAATAGGCCTTCAGCTCTGATACTAGTTGTTAGAAAATTGTAAATTACAGAGCAATGGAACACATAGAATATTGCATATATATAAACACAGAAAACACATAAAACCAGAGAGACATAGATATACGTGGTTCACCCATTTTGGGCTATGTCCACCCCGAATAGTAAGTCTTTCCTTTCTATTATCTAGCAAAATGAAGAGACACAACCTACAGTAGATCTACTGTAATATCCTCTATTTTCTCTCATAGTCTCACTTCTCTGTTTCTCGCTCAGAGAATACACATCTATTACACAAACTCAATACAATGCCCTCATACAAAGAGAGGGGTTTCCTTCTAGGGTAGAAAAGCATAAACTAAACATAAGTTCTACCATTAGATCATTCACCTAATGAACGACCCAGATTGACTACAAATTACTATACTTTTACAAGCCAATTTCACATTTGTTTTTAGCTTCAGGGGCAGTGCCCCTGAAACCCCCGTCGAGGGATTGCTGGCCCCCGGGCACCCCAGTCGGGGGGGATCGGCCCCTCCGAACTCCCGCAGGGGGGACAAGTCCCCCTCGCACCCCCCCACATGGAGGGGTGTACAAACTTCCTAGGGTATACATCCATCTGAAACAAATACCTCTAAATAATCATGCTCCACACCCAACAATTAATGAATTATTGGATGAATGAAATGGAGAAATTTACTTCACCAATTTGGATCTTTGTTAAGGATATCATCAAATTAGAGTGAAGACTAAAGACATTCTGAAAACAAAATTCAAAACTCATAAGATTCATTATGAATTTTTGGTCATGCCTTTTGGCCTTACTAATGCACCTTCCACATTTCAAGGTTTAATGAATTTCATTTTCAAACCCTTAGAAAATTTTTGTTAGTATTTTTTGATGATATTCTAATCTAAAACAACTGTTTGAAGGATCATGTTCATAGGGTGCTCAAACTACTGGAGGAGAAACAATTATATGCAAAAACCTCCAAATGTTTCTTTGGATTATAGGAGGTGGAATATTTGGGTCATATTGTATCTCATGAGGGTGCTAAGGTAGACCCTAGAAAAAATAAATTCATTAAATAATGGAAGATACCCACAACCTTAAAGCCTATTCGAGGATTTCTCGGGTTGATAGGGTATTATCACAAGTTTTGAAGAATTATGGGAGCATAGAGGAACCTATAATATCATTACTGAATATAGATGAATTTTCTTGGAATCCAGAAGAAACGAAGGCTTTTGAACATCTTAAAGAGGAAATGTGTCAAGCACCGGTCCTAGCTACGCCTAACTTCACAAAAACTTCTATTGTGGAATTTGATGCTTCAGGAAATGGATTTGGTGTTGTTTTAATGCAAGAAGGAAGACCCATTTCTTTTGAAAGTCATCCAATCAAAGGAAATTATTTACACAAACCTATTTATGAGAAGGAATTCTTGGCAATACTACATGCACTAAAGCTATGGAAACCTTACCTAATGGGAAGATACTTCAAGGTAAAACTAGATCATGATAGTCTTAAATACTTTTTGGAGCAAATATTATCTTTTGAAGAGCAACAAAAATGGGTGACAAAGATGTTTGGTTATGAACTTGAAATCATCTACAAAAAAGGGAAGCAAAATGTTGTTGCAAATTCACTCTCAAGACAAGATGGGGATGTGGAAGAATTTTTGTTTAAGATTTTTATTATTTAACTTGATTGGATAATCGAAGCAAGGGATGAGTGGAAGAATGATGAAAAGGCATGGTCACTCATTCAAAAGTTACAACAAGATCCCAATACATTTGATACATTTAGCTAGAAAAATTATTCATTACGGTATAGGGATCGCTTATATCCTTGTAAGAATTTCCAACTCAAACAAAATATTCTTTTGGAATTGCACACCTCCCCCTTAGGAATACAGTCAAGATTTTTAAAAACTTACCATAGGGTCAAAGAGGAATATTTTTGGGATGACCTTAAGTCTGATATGTAGAAGTTTATGGCAGAATGTATGGTTTGCCAAAAAAATAAAGTTGAGACAATTAGGACTCCAGGTCTGTTACAACCTGTAGTCATTCCAAGTTAGCATTGGGAAGAAGTATCAATGGATTTTATCATAGATTTACCCAATTCTGAAGGAAAAAGTGTCATCATGGTGGTAGTTGATAGAAATACCAAGTTGCGCACTTTTTTACATTATCTCATCCTTTTAAATCTGGAACAGTTCCTACTTCATTTATGGAAACAATTCAAAGCTTCATGGAAATCCAAAGGTTATAGTAAGTGATAGAGATCCCATTTTCACTGGAAATTTTTGGACAGAATTATATTCTTGTCTTCGTACTCAATTATCTCATAGCTCATCTTATCATCCTCAATCTGATGGGAAAATTGAGATAGTGAAAAAATATTTCGAAGGATATATTCATTTCTTTGTATTTGATAAACAAACACAATGGGTGAAGTGGTTACCTCTAGCTAAATGGTGATATAACACTTCCTTCCATATTGCATCAAAAATGACCCCATTTATGGAACTTTATGGATATAATCCACCATCCATCACATCATCCTTAAGAGAAAATTACAATTTTCAATCAATCGAATATCACATCAGGCATCAACAAAAAGTTCTCCAACCCTTAAAGGATAACCTCATTCAAGCACAAAATCAAATGAAAGAACAGGAAAATCAACATCGCAGTGAAATATTTCTTGATGTAGGTGACTGGATATTTTTACAGCTACAACCATATAAACAAATGTTGCTCAAGAAACCTAACAAGGATAATAAATTATCACCCAAGTACTATGGTCCTTACAAGGTGTTGCAGAACATTGGTACTATGGAATACAAATTGGAGTTACCTAGATCTTCCCGAGTACACCTAGTTTTCCATGTTTCATGCTTAAAGAAGGTTATCAGTGACAAGCTGCAAGTTAAAACATGTTAGAAAATTATATATTACAGAGCAATGGAAGACATAGACTATTGCATGAATATATACAGAAAACACATCAAACCAGAGAGACAAAAATATACGTGGTTCACCTAGTTTAGGCTATGTCCACCTCAAACAGCTAGTCTTTCCTTTCTAATGAAGAGACACAACCTACAATAGATCCACTGTAATATCCTTTATTTTCTCTCACAGTCTCACCTCTCTGTTTCTCGCTCGGGGAATACACATCTATTACACAGCCTCAATACAATGCCCTCATACAAAGAGAGGGGTTGCCTTATAGGGAAAAAAACCCTAAACTAAACATAAGTTCTACCGTCAGATCATCCACCTAATGAACGACCCAGATTGACTACAAATTAATATACTTTTACAAGCCAATTTTACTTCTATTTTTAGCTTCGGGGGCACTGCCCCCGAAACCCCCACCGGGGGACCACTGTCCTTAGATCCCCCAGTCGGGGGGGATCATCCCCCTCGAACCCCCATGGGGGGGACAATACCTCCATACACCCCCCCGCATGGAGGGGTGTACAAACTTCCTGGGGTATACATCCGGCTGAAACGAAGACCTTTAAATAATCATTCTTCACACCCAATAATCTCCCACTTAGAGAATTATTGTAGCAACTCTATCGCTGCTTCATTTTCTGGACAATGACTCCTCTTTGGACCTGTTTGTTTCTCATCCTCATCGTCATCCTTGAAGACCAATTGAAACTAATAATATTCTCAGTTTCTCCCTGGTTACAACTTTTGTTAACATATCTACAGGATTCTAGCTAGTGTGTATCTTTTCCAACTTCAACTCTCCATCTTCCAACACTGATCATATGAAATGGTACTTGAGCTATATGTGTTCAGTCCTAGAATGAAATGTTGAGTTCTTTGCGAGATGAATGACACTTTGGCTATCACTGTATAATGTGCCTATATCATGCTCCTTACCCAATTCACCCATAGACCTTTGTAACCAAATCATTTCTTTACTAGGATCTGTAGCAGCAACATACTATGCTTCTGTTGTTGAAAGTGAAACAACACTTTGTATTTTTGAAACCCAACTCATAGTTGTTCCACCTATAGTAAATGTATATCCTGTAGTGCTCCTCCTATTATCTCTGTCACCTACCATATCTGCATCAACATATTCGTGTAGAGAAATGTTTGAACCACCAAAGCATAATGCTTGATTTGTGGTACCTTTCAAATACCTGAGAATCCATTTCACTGTCATCCAATGTTCCTTTCCTAGATTGTTCATGTACCTGCATACAACTCCCATTGCATGTGCAGTATCAGGCCTTGTGTAGACCATTGCATACATTAAGCTTCCAAATGTTGATGTATATGGAACTTTAGACATATAATCCATGTCTTCTTGGGTCTTTGGGCACATTTCCTTACTAAGTTTGAAATGGCTAGCAAAAGGTGTACTAACTGGTTTTGCATCGTGCATATTAAATCTTTTCAACACCTTTTGTATGTACTCATTCTGAGACAATGTTAATTTGTGATTTTTCTTGTCTCTAGTTATTCTCATACCAAGGATTTGTTTTGCAGCTCCCAAATCCTTCATTGCAAATGAATTTGTCAATTTTCTTTTGAGCGCATTTATTTCTTGCATGTTAGACCCTGCAACAAGCATGTCATCTACATACAATATCAATATAATATAGCTGCCATCATTTTGCTTTTTTAGATAAACACAATGATCAGAGTGACATCTAATATAACCTTGTTCAAACATAAACTTGTCAAATTTTAGATACCACTACCTTAGAGCCTGTTTTAAGCCATACAAGCTCTTCTTTAACTTGCACACTAGTTTCTCCTTCCCTTTTACCTCATATCCTTGTGACTGCTCCATATATATCTCTTCCTCCAAATCCCCATGGAGAAAGGTTGTCTTTACATATAACTGCTCAAGATGCAAATGTTCAACTGCTACTAGACTTAAAATAGTTCTGATTGAAGTCATTTTAACAACAGGAGAAAATATTTCAGCAAAATCAATACCTTTCTTTTGTGCAAACCCCTTCACCACATGTCTAGCTTTGTACCTTTGTTTTCCTCCATCTTCTTCCTTCAGCTTGTAAACCCATTTATTCTTCAATGTAGTTTTTCCTGCAAGAAACCCGAATAAGTCCCAAGTCTGCTTATGCATTATGGAGTCCATCTATTCTTCCATGGCTACCTCCCACTTCCTCCTGCTTTCAACCTGCACTGCTTCTTCACAACATTTGGGTTCATTAGAATCAGTCAACAATAAATAATATAATTAAGGAGAGTATCGTTCTGGGGGTATACTTATCCTGGTAGATCTTCTAAAACCACTTTCAGGTGATTGGGGTGCCTATTGCTGTTGTGGTGGTTGTTTTTGTTATGGTTGTTGATCATTATTATTTTCAGGCACCTTCACTTTTTTACAGATCTCATCAAGAACTGTGTATTCCTTGTTTTCTTTTTCCTATTTCTTTTCCTGCAACTGATTCTTATACAAGACCTTTTCATTGAATATTACATCTCTGCTCCTAATAAATTTCTGATTTTCATAATCATATAAGCGATAACCAAAATCATTAACACCATATCCAATAAAGGTACATGTCTTTGATTTTGCCTCAAGCTTTGTTCTATTTTATTTATTAATATGGACAAAGGCCTCACAACCAAAAGGCTTTAAAAAGGAGCAGTTTACCTTTTTACCTGTCCGTGCTTCCTCTAGAACACCACCATCCAAGGAACTTGATGGCCCTCAGTTTATTAGATAAGCAACAGTATCTACAGCATCTGCCCAAAATTGTAAAGGCAATCCTACATGTAATCTCATGCACCTTGCATGCTCCATGATTGTTCTGTTCATCCTTTTTGACACACCATTTTCTTGTGGTGTTCTTGGGACTGTCTTCTCTCTGTGAATTCCATGCTCTGAATAGTACCTATCAAACTCTTTGCTGCAATATTCACCTCCATTGTCTGATCTGAGACACTTCAATTTCTTTTGTGTCTCAATCTCAACTAAAGCTTTCGATTTCTTGAAAGTATCAAATACATAAGATTTATTCTTAATACAATAAATCCAGGTTTTTCTAGTTGCATCATCAATAAAAGTAACATAATAATCAGAGCCACCGAGAGACGATGCCTGAGCAGGTCCCCATACATCTATATTCACAAGCTCTAATTTTTTGCTATTCTTTTCTTTCCCAACTCTGAGAAATCTGACTCTCTTTTGTTTTCCATAAATGCAATTTTCACAAAAGCCCAAATCAACATTCTTCAAACCCAGCAACAAATTCCTTGAGTGAGGAACCTTCATTCCCTTCTCACCCATGTGTCCGAGCCTATGATGCCATAATGCTGCATCAGCTCCTTTGCAAGTTAAATCATTAACATAGTTAGAAATACCATCGCGTAAATACAATGTACCAACCTTTTCTCCTTTTGCTATTACCAAGGCTCCTTTGGTGACCTTCCAAGCTTTATCTGTGAAAGTTGTCACACAACCTTCACTGCCTAACTACCCTATTGAAATCAAATTTTTCTTTAGATCTGGAACATGCCTTACCTCCTTTAGTAGCCATTGGTTTCCATTCTGTTGTTTTATAGGAACCTTACCCATTCCAACAGTATCATCACCCAAACAGACTTCTCCAAAATCTCCTTGAACATAGTCATGAAAATATTTCTTATCAGATGTGGTATGGAATGAGGCCCTTGAGTCTACCACCCAGGAATCAGTAAAATTCTCGAAAGAAAGAATCAAAGAATCTTGTAACACCTCACCTGTCACATTTTCTTCATGATTGTTTTCTTTCTGTGTATCTCCTTCTTTTCCCTTCCAAGATCTACATTCTTTCTTTAAGTGTCCTTTCTTTCTGCATTTCCAGCACACTATCCCTGATCTTGACTTGGATCTTCCTTTCCTTGATTTATTGCGATATCCTGAGCTTTTTCCTCTTTCGATTTTTCTTCCCCTAGACTCTACACTTAAGCATTACCTGAAGTCTCACCGAAGCTTTTCCATCGCATTTCCTCGCTAAGGATCGCACTGACAACATCATCAAACTTTAAAGTACTAGATCCAGAAACAGAGCTACTAATGGCCATTACTAAACCATTCCAACTTTCTGGCAATGAGCACAAGAATAACAGAGCTCTAACTTCATCATCAAAGTTTACCCCTACAAAACTTAACTGACTTGTAACAATATTAAAATCATTTAAATGGTCTGCAATAGATCCACCTTCCGACATCTTCATATAAAATAATTGTTTCATATGAAATACCTTGTTTGAGGCTGAGGGCTTTTCATATAGTTTCTCCAACACCTTAATCAATCCCTCTGTCATTGTTTCCTTCGAAATTTTGAAGGCGACCAACACTGCAAGGCACAACCATACTATTCTGAGTGCCTTTCTATCGATAAGGTTCCATTCTTCATCTGTCATACTTGTCAGCATATTTTTTTTCTGCCCAATGGTAGGTACAGATCTTTCTAATATAGATAATCTTCCATCTACATCTTCCACAGCGAGAAGTTTTGGCCGTTAAATTTGTTGACCCTAAACTTACCATCTTATTCCATTGCTCCCACTCGAACAGGGAATCCTTCTTTCCTGCGAGTTTATCAGCCAAATAGACCTTCGGCTCCGATACCAATTATTAGAAAATTATATATATTACAGAGTAATGGAACACAGAGAATATTGCATATATATAAACACAGAAAATGCATCAAACCAAAGAGAAACAGATATACGTGGTTCACCCAGTTTGGGCTACGTCCACCCTGAACAACCAATCCTTCTTTTATATTATCCAGCAAAATGAAAAGACACAACCTATAGTAGATTCATTGTAATATCCTCTGTTTTCTCTCACAGTCTCACCTCTCTGTTTCTTGCTCGGAGAATACACATCTATTACACAACCTCAATACAGTTCCCTCATACAAAGAGAGGGGTTGCCTTCTAGGGAAAAAAACCCTAAACTAAACATAAGTTCTACCGTCATACCATCCGCCGAATGAACGGCCTAGATTGACTAGAAATTACTATACTTTTACAAGGCAATTTTACATTTGTTTTTAGCTTCAGGGGCAGCACCCCCGAAACCCCCGTCGGGGGACCGCTGGCCTCCGGGCCCCCTAGCCGGGGGGGATCAGCCCCCCTCCAAACCCTCGTTGGGGGGGGGGGACAAGTCCCACCCGTACCCCCCGGGTGGAGGTGTATACAAACTTCCTGGGGTATACATCTGGCTGAAACAAAGACCTCCAAATAATCATGCTCCACACCCAACAAAATAGTATTTACAAAACTTGACAAATAAGGAAAAAGAGTATTTGAGCTTGAAGCATTAATGGAAACAAGAACTCGAAAGCCACAAAATCAATCAATTTCAAAGTATCTCATTAAGTGGAAGAACTTACCTATTGAAGATTCCACATGGGAGGATGAGACTTTTATACAGAGTCATATAGAACTACTCAAGCGTTGAGGAAAAAACCTTTTTGAAGGAGAGGGGCATGCTATCTCCCTATAATATTATTGTATCCACCTTATTTTTATTTTTGTGCCCCATAGAAGCCCACTATTGGTATTTTTGTGCCCTTACATTATTATTGTTATCTAGGCTCTGATTATATTGTGACCCCTTAGACTCATATATATACAAAGGAGGTATTATCATTTGTATCATCCAATAATTATTTATTTATGTAATGTAAACAAGGCTTTCCCCTCAAAGAGGATAGTTTTTAAGTCATTGATCTATCTATTTGTGATCTGGTTGCATAACACAAATAAATACATAAAAATAGATTGTGTCTACACATTAATATTTAATAATATAAATTAAAAATGTGGTGTTTCATTTTTTGCAATAGATGAGCAAGGTATCCACTTTGCAAACCATATTCATACCTTTCGTACAAAAGTATCCTGACCAACAAAATCAATACCCATAGGTGCATCTAGGCACCCCTCCAACCTTTTCCCAGATCGATGTACTACAAGAATTTTTCTTGATTCCAATTTCATATTTTGATTTATTTCCATAGATATTTGAATCAATACCATGCCAAACTAGGAGTATTTATAAAGTATCTGATCATGCCTATTACTACGTGATCAATACCTTCAAGAGTTTATGCAAAGGATAGAAACACTGGCACAATAATGTTGGCTAGGTGTATAAAGAGATAAATGAAAATAAAGCACCAGAGTATGTAGTAATTTGGGTATCATGTAATGCAAGTTTTGAGTTTAATCATATTTTTCACCCAAATGAGGTCATGGAGAAATTACTTGTGATAATTAATTTGATCAGATATCCCATTGGTTTTAGCTATTAATATTGTTTTTGTAATAAATTTTAGTTGCATGAATTTTTTTTAATAAACTCTAGTTGCATGAAATTGATTTGATGGTTAATGGAAATTCCATAAAGTATTCATTATGATATTATATGTTCCATTCGTTCTTCAATTGAATTGGTGTTTTTGGAAATGTATTCACTACTGAGAGGAGACGGGGGGGGTGTCAATCAGTGGTGACTGTGTATATTGAATTTTAAATTCCTTTTCAATCATTGCAACACAGTATTCATTAACCCATTAATGGATTTTATAGAAATACATATGAGAACCATGAGAAATAACCAAAGAATCATGCACAAGAGAACACAAGAATTTTCTAGTGGAAAACCCCTTCTGGGTCAAAAGCCACCTTTGCTACTACGACGTTGCTCAAATAATTATATTAATCGTCAAGCAATTCATTTACATAGAATATAAAAATGGCTAATATTTGTGAGAACTATGATCCGAGTCTCATGAATCTACAGACACCCATCTAATCAACAATCCTTTCTCAATACCCATTGGACTTATGAAGAAATTTGTTCTATATATTGAATTTATTAGAGCACCCACTCCATCCATCTATATGACCATCTTTTCACAATATTTCAGATTAGATTCAATCTGAGTCGCTCAACTAGAACAACACAACAACCTCTAGGAATATAGGCTCAAGACAATCTAGCAAACTCACTGAAAACCAATATACACAACTCAATCATTGAAACAATCCAATCAACAATACATGCAACATATATAAAAGATCATATGTCGAATACATGATAAGAAAGCATGAAGGAAATTATTTACTTCATGTTATGTTACCATACTACTGCATATGATCTTAGCTGAAACATATCTTTATTGCCATCTTCTATCATTGTGATCTAGCCGAAGATAGTGTGCATAAATCCCTGCACAGTTTGCACACACATTCTTCACTCACTCACATTCTCCAAGCTCACTTATACGGAAAATTTTAGGGGCTAATATTCGTAGATGGGCTAATTTTCCATGTTTTCCCCAAAAAAAAAATTGTCAATTCCAATTTTATCCTAAAAATTATTTGCCTAAAATTTATAAGAATTTTTTTACCTTAAAAATCGTGAAAATTTTATACAGACTATATAAAATCATTATAAGTTTAAATATTTTTAGTAAAATATCACCAAGCATTTTATAGTTTGCATATTATGGATTAGTAAGATTCTACATGGTTTCGAATATTTAAGATAAATTTCCATCCTTAAAATTTTCCCTGCGAGTCACATAACCATAAAAAATTTTCCTTAAGTGAACCCACTAAATCAACTCATGATCCCCATCTATTTGTAATCTTCTTTAATGGTTAAAACAATTAATTCTAATTTCATAGTGGAGCTTTGCTCATATGTTGGAAGTGGTCTTGTTCATCGCTTCTTGAATCAATCTAGACACTGACTTCATTTACTAATGAATATTCTATTTTAACCATATTCTAGAAGCATTATAACCTTTTTCTAACCTTTACATGAAGAGTTCTGAATAAGACAAGACGAAAAAACAAATAAACACCTAATGAGTGTGAGGAATGTAGAGAAATTCTTGTGAACAACATATGTCACACCCACACCACACGATCCATGCCACTAGGTCCCCCCCAGCCATTCCCATAGGCATGCAAACTAGCAACTGGAGCTTTTTAGCTGCTCCTGTAGGCTTGGCTCCATGCGAATGTGGTAGAGGATGACTTAAAAGAACTTTCCTTTTCTCAGATTTTTCCCAAACTTTCTCCATTGGTTGATCATCATCAGTAAGTCCTCAAGAAGCCACTATAGCCTCTGCAACACTCTATAAATCCAATGTATAAACTCCATCATCATCACAAGTCAAACTAGGTTGGCTTGAATTCCATCCATCAACTGCTCCAACACTCAAGCCATCAAACTTCACCACAATTACTCCAACATCTGTAACCATCAATGGTAGCCCCTATAACTGATCATACAAGCTAAAATCCATCCATACACACACCAAGTACCATAAACATGACTTTACAGTCTCTAGTGCTATCAACTACGTGTAGGAACTCCACATCTTAACAAGACATCCAACATAAGCCAATAATCTACAACCACTAGGCTAGGGTCTACAACTAATGCATAAGTCAAGTACTGTCTCACTAGCATAAGCCCATTACTTGTACTGTTACACAAAAATATCGTCACCATGACTATTTGCAGTCAGTATGGGTCTATCATCACTTATATTGGCCTCCTAAGAAAGTCTCAAACCTTAGCTCTTCATGTCAAGCTTTGCAAATGAGAGAAAGACATTGAAAATCAATAAAACTCTCGTTCCACGCTTTCTCTCACTTTTGCCTGCAGGCCCGCAATCTTTATTCATATTACCTGCGTATTTGCACACTCTGTTTGTAAAGGGGTGGGTGCGTACCCGTGTAAAAGTAAAAAAGGTGCAAGTTTATTCTAAAAAACTCACTTTAGGTTAATTCTAGATGTTTCTAGAAGGAATTTTGACGTGGATTGTTCGCTCCAAGGTGGTTCCATGCACAACAAAAGAGAAGGAGCTAACCCTTGATAGGAGGAGCTATCCCTTTGAAGGAGGGTTTTATCCCTTTGAAGGAGGACCTAGTAACTTCCCTCCATTTCCCTATAAATTAAGGCATTGGGTCAGTTGCTGGAGAGGTTAGAAGCTGAACATTTTTTAGGGTAAATGCTGATGGAATTGGGACCTCCTAGTTAAAATTGAGAGGAGAGATCACATACCTTTTGGTTTCATTGGGAAGTGAGTGAAACTTTTCAAAGTAGAGGAGACTTCTTGTCGAACCCTGGGAGGAGCTTGTACAACATCAAGGCACAGGTTTTAAAGTTCTTTGATTTGAATTAATACAATCAGATTCATTTTTCTCAACAAATTGTCTTATGTGGTTTGTTTCAAAATCTCCTTGATGATTATGATGAATATGCTTTATGATATTGGCTTTTCAGGTGCTATTTAATTTGTTTGCTTGTTTGTGTTTGCAGAATCACTTCAAGGAAGCTCATTTGGAGCGAGGGAGCGAGGCTTCCACAAACTAGCATTATACCCAAGGTAGGCCTAAAACACTTGTTTGCCTTTGTTTTTAATTGCATATTTAGAGAAAGATAGTTTTTGATTGGCTTGCTTGTCACTAGATATCTTTAGATACTAGGAAGGTCAATCTTGTCCGCAACCTCAACTCATTCCGTGTGACAAAATGTCGAATCCACTGGGGACTTGATTGTTTTCCTTGTTTTTACTTTGACCTGAGAAACTGGTGTTTTGGTTTCTGTTTTTGGCTTGTTGTGTGTGGAATTGGGTGGATTTAGTGGATCTAGGATTGTTTTTTCTTTTCATAACTTTAGGAGAAGCCTGCACCTTGTGCTTGTATCACAGTGCATACTTATACGCATGTTTACTTTGCACACAGAGCATGCATGCACCTGTGTAAACTCTAAACCTGCGGACCCTGCTAAAATTTTGAAAACTTAAATTTTACTCTTTCAGTTAGTTTTATTTTGGTTTAGATGATGTTATCCTCTACCCAAACCTGCATGTGACTTGTTAAAAGCTTTCCTTGGTTTAATTCCATTGGTGTTAGGGTTTTAGGTGAAATTCCTAGAAGTTTTCGTTGCCAGTCTTGATTTTCATTTTGGTCGTGTAGTAGCTTAGAGCTTAGAAGCGTAGAAGCCTCAGATCACCTTGGTTTTTACTGGCCTTCTTATGAGTCTGACCATTTGCAAAATCTAGCTTTGTTGAGGAATCCATCTTGTGTTTTCTGTTTTCGAAACTTCGAAAAGCTTGTGTTGAAAGTTTGGATTTCATTTTTACAAAAAAGAACAAAAAAATCACTTGTTTTTGACTGATTTGTGATTCTGGAAAAGTTAGTCCTTGGTTTGCTTATCGCCAAGTAAAACATCCTTAAAAAAAACATCTTGGAAGCTTTTACTTCAAGTAGTTTTTTATAGTTTATAGATCTTAATATTTTCTTTATTCATAGATTTCTCAAGATTTTCTTTCGTCATAGTTTGAGTGTTTTTATAAAAATACAAAAATCTCTTTTGAAAAAGTTTGTTTTGGTAGCATTTGAGCGTTTGAAAGAAAAGGGAAATTTTTGTGAAAATAACTAGTTGTCTTGTTTTGAGTGCATTAGAACAAAAACTCTTCTTTTAATTTGTTTGTTAAGAAAGTTTTGCGTTTACACACATTTGCATTCTCAAACTCTTTCCTAGCTAGAAGTTCATTGAAGAGAAAAGATTGTTTAATCATCTTAAGTGCATATTTTTAGTGATTTCGAGTCGAGTCTTCACACCACGAGTTTCATCTCCGCACCTCTTGACTTAATCAAAAACCAATAAAAGTAATGCTTAAAGTAAAATCAATCTAGTAAATCTTTTTATTTCTAGGACTCTATTACACCAACATAGCTTAGGCTAGTGTCTTGGAGTAGGGAGTATTTATCTCTCCAAGGCAGTAAAACAAACAAATAACTATATCTTGCGGTAGGAGAGAAATCCAATTGTTGCATCTATGCTCTGGGAAAGCTCCTCTTAAAGGAGAAGCACGAGATCATGTTCGAACCAGTGTGGGAATCAATCCTTCCTCATTGGGAATGATGCCAAATATTCACGTATTAAAAACAGTAAACCTTGGATTAACCATTGTCGAGGAGCCTGGGGTCACTTGTTGGTAAACCTTGGTTTATGTCAAGGAGCCTTCAAGGGATTGAGCTTGTTAGTCTACCCTTGTGTGCGTATCGGATCGTAGACTATTCCCCCAGGTATATTTGTTTCTGTTGGTAACCATAGTGACCATATTCTATAGGATTCTTCCTAAGGTGATGGTGGCGGGAAGATCCCACTGTACCTAGAGCAGACGTCGGCTAGACTCACTTGGATTTTCTGGGGGTTCTCTTCACTCGAGACGGTTTAGTGGAGAAACTTGTGCCAGTCTATTTTAAGCAGGTTGCCGGGGTAACTGTTCCAACTGCTATTTCTGTACTGAACTCTGTGACGTTGGATTTCATCACCAACTAGTGTTTTCGGTATGGAAAGTTACTGTTTGTGTGTGATTTGATCTCCTAGATTCTTTAGGCGTGTGATTCAATTTGTTTGGTTCTTTAGAGGCTTTAGGTGGTTTTCATTGAGATTTTACTTTTTTTTCGTGTGAAGTAGTTAAAAGTTTTTAACCGTGGCTGAATTACCGAGGAAGTGTCGTAGACTTCGGGGCCAACCTCCTGAGTTTTCACCAAGCCAGCCTGAAGGGCTATGGGCCCTGGTAACTCCTAAAGACAGTAGAAGTGGGTCACCTGAAAGAGGAGAGTCTTCTTTGGTGGTATATCCTGATTTTTCAGCATTAATAGCAGATTATAGTACGCAACCTGTATTTGTTTCAGAAGTTACTGATAGTGTTTCATCTACTAGTGATATAGGTGAAGAACCTGAAATATCTGAACCCGAATCTGAAATTGTTGCTACTCCAATATCGGGGTTTGCCTCTCCAGCTTCTAGTGGTCCTAGTTCACCTAGGGTAGAAAGAATAATTACCCAAAATCTTCCTTCTGGACTAATAGCTATTGAAGAACTTGCTATTCCGGAAAAATAAGAAGGCATCCCTATTCTTGAAGATCGACCAGTTATAGAGCTTAGGGAGTGTGAATCAATATTTTACAGTCCACCTAGGAGCAATGCTTGTTATCTTTCATTGACTAATTTTTTGGAAAACCCGGGACTAAGTTTTTCACCACCTCGTATTTCTTATCACCCAACACCTAGAGGTTACTATCCTTCGATAAATATGTCAAAACAGTCGTCCATGTTTTCTCAATCTCCGGAATCCTTTTTGTACGGCAGTCCTTCTGTTCGCGCTGGGTATCAGTCCATTTCTGGTAATTTTTCGTGAGCATCTCTCAACCTATTGAAAAAGGGTTATTAACTGGAAATAATGGTACTAAACCGTTGAGTGTAGAAGATATTCTCATGATGTCAGGTTCTATTCCCAATCCTCAACCTCAAGGTGGCCAGTCACCGCCTGGGGGGCAACCTCAAGGTACCCAGTTTGTGCCTGGGGGGCAACCTCAAGGTACTCAGTTTTTTTCCTGGGGGGAAACCTTAAGGCACTCAGTTTGCGCCGGGGGGGCAACCTCAAGGACAGTACATACCTACGGGGCAGTACGTTCCTCAAGGTCAACCCCACACTCAATATGTACCTCAAGGTCAACCTCAGTATCAATATGTACCTCAAGGACAACCTTAGTATCAATATGTACCTCAAGGTCAACCCCAGTATCAATATGTACCTCAAGGTCAACCCCAGTATCAGTACGTGCCTCAGGGTTATCAACCCCAAGGTCAGTACCCAACCCAAGGTTACCAACCACCTTCTGGTCAATCATATGTTCAAGGATCTGGAAATGTACCATTGAATTATCAACCCTACCCTCAACCCGGTTATGGTCCTGTTATGCGTCCATACCTTGGAACGAATTTAGTGTGGGATCCATCTCAATCCCAACAGGTCTTGCAACTGAATGCGCAGTTGTCATCTCAAGCTAGACAACCCTTGGTTTCGGGTTCACCCCAGCAACCTGTCCAGTCTACTGTTCAAACTTCTGCACCTTCTGTAGTTTCTCAGTCTGGGCCTAATACACCTCGTACTCTGCCTCAAACGTCTGCTGCAACTACTGCAACATCTGTTGCATCTACCCCACCTTCTTCTGGAGTATCGACAGCTCCGGTTTCTACTGTCCCTATATATACTCTTTAGACATCTTTACCTCAGTTCGGACCCACGATCCACACTTCGGTTCAGATGCCTATAGGACAACCATAGTTTAAGTACAGTTGTCACCACTCAACCTTAGTTTATTCAAAAACCGTACCAAGGACAGTACCAATACGGTCTTACTGCACAGCAACCAGTCTATCAGTATCAACCATACCCTCTGTATACATATCAACAACCTTAGCAACCCTAGTATGGTCCGGTTAATCCTGGTTTTCCAGGAGGACAAAATATCCCAAATGCAATTCCAATTCCTAGTTATCCTGGATATCCTCCTCCTGGGGCTGGTCTGTAGACCCAGAGTTTTAGGGACCCTAATCGTCAGTTACCGTTTATCGCAACTTTGGACTTGTCTGACTTGACGCGCCTTACGAACGATCCAATTAACTATCTTCAATATTGGCTGCCAATGCCACATAAGTTTCCCAGTGATATTCCTAAATTCGAAGGTAAGCCAGGAGAGGACCCATCGAACAATGTGATGACTTATCACCTTTGGTGTGCATCTAATTCCATTTCAAATGATTCAATTCGTTTATGACTTTTCTAGTGCACTCTAATTGGTCTTGTGGCCAAGTGGTACATCGAGTTACCGCGAGCCACTTTTTATAACTTTAGTCAGTTAGCTACTTCGTTTTTAACTCATTTTCAGTTGCCAGTCAGATATGAAAATGGCACGGAATTATTAACTTCATTAAAGTAGTCAACATCCACTTACATTTTAGATCATATACATGAATGGAGACGTTGACGGCATTTAGTGAAAGTTTTTATCCCAGATCAGATCTTAGCTGAATGGTTTGTAAAATCTTTACTGCCCAAGATCACTGAGGATGTGGCTAAGGCCGGAGTTGTTACTGAGGAGCAAGTAATTGCTCAAGCACAGTACCTTGACTTAGTTTATACTCAGTCAAGTACGTTACACGAGAAAATCCCCGATCCACCCAAACAAAATCAAATCGGTGCAACTCCTTCAGGGTCTCATGCCGCTGATGGTATGATTGGTGCGGTTAATACCAAAAGTAAGGAGAAGTCTTCCAAGAATTCTTCTCCTATCATAACCTTTCCAGATTCCCCCACAGGATATTCTTCTGTGGAACTTTCCGCCGATATTCATGTTGTAGAGTCATCTACAGCTAAATCAAAAACCGGTGGTAAGAAGAAAGGGAAGAAGAAGAATAAAACAGATAAAAATTCGAAAGAGAAACCAGAAAAAGCAGAATCAACTGATGAAAATGCAAACTTCGTTATCCGTGTCTCATTTTTGATGAAGAACATTTTACGAGAGACTGCCCTCATCGTGCAGAGGTTGCGAAAATTGTCAAAGGTTCCCAAACTCCTACTGTTTTTAAGGATCCTTTTCCAAATCAAGATAGTAAGACGATAGTTTCTTCCTCCAGTGCCAATGAAGAACCCATATTAATGATGTCTCATGTCAGGATTGTGACTCAATCACAAGATTATGGCAGTAAAAGTCCTGTTGATGGTAAAGAAGTAGAATCTTCTCATTCTAATCCATCAACCTCAGCTCCCGGTTCTGATCCACTACAAATCGAAAATCCTAATCCAAACTTAGTAATCAAACCGCCCGCCAAGGGTATACTTCGAAAGTATGCTTTCAATCCACATGCGAGAGTGGCTCAGAACTATAGCATTGTTGAGGATTTAGCTATTTCACCCTCAGCAATGTCGGCTTTGGAAGTGCTGCAATCATGCCCAACACAGCGTAAATTACATTTGTTGGTTATAGGAGCTGTTGACGTTAAGGACCCGAACGTTATAATCTTCGATCTAGAAAATAGTGCACCACACTTACCTCATCAAATGGCTGTCCAGATTCCAGTGATAGTCAAAAACAGACCTGTTCATAGGACTTTGATTGATGAGGGAGCTTCCACGTGTATTATGTCGATATAGTGTTGGAGATCGCTTGGTTCTCCTTCACTAAATCAATCCCTGACGATTCTAAAGGCCTTTGATGGCCATGGGTTTCATCCTTTTGGCATTCTATAGGATTTACCTATAGCGGTTGAAGGTAAAACTGTTAATCTATATGTGGAGGTGGTTGATGCCCCTCTAGATTACAACCTTCTCTTGGGTCGTAGTTGGTCTTACGCTATGGCAGCTATCGTTTCATCTGTCTTTCGGCTTATAAAGTTCCCTCATAATGGAAATATCGTAACCTTAGACCAGCTGTCTTACTTTTCATCCGACCCAGCCTCTGCTGAAAGAATTCAGCATGTTGGTAAAACGACGATCCCATATAAGGATGTTGGAATAGGATTAGTTAAAGATTCCAGTTTACTGGGCACTTTTCCTTTTCCTCCTATCAACGCATCGTCTTCTACTACAACCATTCATATGATTTCATTAGATAACATTGTTAATGATGATCCTTGGATCATACCTTCTGAATCTGAGATAGAATCATTTGGTACTCTTATGCCTTTGAGTCAGTATGAACTTACGTATCAGATCGTGCAGTCGTTCGCCAACACAACATCAACCCAAATTGACTTAATGAATGTGGTCCATGAGGAATCACTTTCGATGTCCAACTCAGATTCAATAATGTTTTCTAAACTTGTTCAAACTGATGAGAAATTTCGTGAAATCCTATGCGTCGATGAGTTACCATAGGAAGATCTTCATCACAGACCCGAGGGAGATCGTTTTGGAAATGATTTTTCATCAATTTTACGACTGAATATGTTAAGGACGCTCAGAATCCAATGAAACATCCTGATTCCAAGTTAAACTTGGGAAATATTTCTCGAACTATTCCCCTTGACATTTTAGTTAAGCCTGGAATTATTGAAAACATTCATATAGGTGCCTCTTGTACGGAAGATGAAATTCAAACATATAAGGCCCTATTTCAAGAATTCCGCGATATGAGGAAATGCCAAGAATTGACCCCGCAATTGTAGTTCATGAAATCAAAACTTACCCTGATGCTAAACCCGTCCAACAACGTTTACATCAGTTTCACCCAAGAAAAGCTGTTGTGATTAAAGTAGAAGTTGAAAAATTACTCAAAGCAGGTTTCATTTATCTGATCCTATTAACAGATTGGGTATCGAATATTTTTCCTGTTAAAAAAGAACAAGGGACAATAAGAATATGTATCGACTATAGGGACATTAATCGAGCATGTCCAAAGGACAATTACCCCACTCCCTATATTGATCACATCATTGATGATTGTGCCGGCAGTGAAATCTTCTCTTCATGGATGGTTTTTCTGGATACAATCAAATTAATATTCTACCTACTGATCAACCAAAAACGGCATTCATTTCTCCATGGGCGACATTTTCTTATTGCAAATTACCTTTTTGGGCTCAAGAATGCTGGGGCAAATTTCAATGGGCCATGTCTTACGCTTTTCATAATATCAAGCACATTGTGCAACTCTATCTCGATGACTTGCCTGCTCATTCATTACATCGAGCTGATCATCTCATCCATTTAAGAGCAATCTTTATGAGGTGTAGGAATTATCGGATTAGGTTAAACCCCCACAAGTGTGTTTTCTGTACTGAAACAGGTTGATTACTGGGGTTTGTTGTTTCGAAAGCCGGCATTCGCGTCGATCCCTCGAAGGTTGAAGCCATTATCAAATTGCCTCCTCCTTCGAGTCTTCGCCAACTCCAAAGTTTGCAAGGGAAAGAAAACTTTTTACGTCGATTCATCCCTAACTACGCTGAGATCACAAAGGTTTTTACCTGGTTGTTGAAGCAGAATACTTCATTCTTTTGGGACGAGATAGATGAGAAATATTTTGATGCACTAAAACACGCGTTGACCCATGCACCATTGTTGCATCCTCCCAATTACAACCAGGATTACTTCTTGTATCTCGTCGCCTCCCATTCCACCATCGGAATGGTGTTAGTTCAGGAAGATGAATTTGGTACTGAACATGTGATATATTAACTTAGTCAAATGTTAAATCCAACTGAGCTAAAATACTCACATGTGGAGAAATTGGCATTGGAAGCTATTCAAGTTGTCCAACGTTTTCGTCATTACATTTTACTACGTAAGACTACAATTATTTCTAATTGCAACCCTATGATCTATATTTTGACCAAGCAATTGCTGGGGGGCAAGTACTCCGAATGGATTGTCATCCTGTAGGAGTTCGACTTCGAGTTTGAAAAGTCTAAGTCAAAGAAATCATTAGTTTTTGCAAAATTAATGTGTGACTTCCCGCGTGCTGACACGGACACTGTGGCGGAGGAGCCCATTGCGGACGAATCCTTGTTTCTGATAAGCACTTTAGATCCATCGTATGGGGATATCATCATTTATCTCCAAACCCAATCCTTTCGGCCAGATATTTCACGATCAGAACGTCGAAAAATACAATTCCAGTCCCAACAATTCAAAATTATTGGAGATACTCTTTATCGTCGTAGGGCAGACTTTGTTTTTTGACGTTGTTTGACTCATGAGGAAGCTGAAAGGGTCATAAATGACTGTCACTCTGGAGTGTGTGGCAGTCATATGTCTGGGTATGCCACAGCCCAAAAGATACTGCGCACTGGCTACTTCTAGCCGTCTATGTTTAAAGATTGTTTTATTGCGGTCCAAAAATGCCACAACTGCCAAATTTTTGATCGAAAGATGTGCGCTCCACCTACTCCTCTTCACCCTATAATTTTCGTTGGTCCTTTTGCCAAATGGGGTATCGATTTTATTACATGTAACCCTCACTGGGCCGGGGGGCATGCATATATTATCCTTGCGGTAGATTATTTTACCAAGTGGGTCGAGGCGATGCCTACATTTGAGGGAGACGGAAAAACAGCTGCAATTTTCGTATTAAATCATATAATTGCTAGGTTTGGTGTTCCACACGCGATTATCACTAATCATGGGCATCATTTTCGAAAAGTTATGATGACTGAACTTACAGGCCAGCTTGGTTTGTGTCACGACAGTTCAACTCCTTATTATCCACAAGCTAATGGCCTGGTTGAAGCCATCAACAGAGTTCTATTCATCATGATCCGACGAATCATTGGGATTCATCGGTCGAATTGGCATAACATGTTATTTTCAGCACTTTGGGCGTATCGAACCTCAGTAAAAACGTCGACAGGTTTCACTCCTTTCCAACTAGTTTATCGTTTGGAAGTTGTGTTACCTATTGAGTGTGAAATCCCGTCATTACTAATGGCCATCGAGTTACTTCCAGCCACTTTCGAAGAGGAAAGACGTTTGCTATACTTCGCTTCGCTAGATGAGAATTTACACGATGCTGCATTAGTGATCGAATCTCATGCAAAACATATTAAAGCTCAGTATGATCGAAATGTGACCCCTCAAAATTTTTCGGAAGGAGATGTAGTCTTATTGTACGATCAGGCAAATGATAAATTAGGCACTAGAAAATTCGTGCCTATGTGGCATGGTCCCTATATTGTCAAGCGAAAGCTAGTGAAAGGGACCTATGAATTGGTAGACTTTGACGGGGTCTCTTTAGGTAAACCCAGAAATGGTCTTTACCTGAAGAGGTATTATGCTTAAAATAAGTGTGGAGATTTTCTAGTTAGGTTAGTTTTCCTTCTAGCTGGTGTGTTTTAGATTAAAAAGTGTGCTTAGCTTAGAGAGAATTTTTTGTCGTTATTCCTGCTTATCTTGGTTTTACTCTTCATGTCGCAGATGTCGACGCCTCTCCAAACATACATTGGTTTCCTGGATGGTGCTTGTCGTAGTACACAAAATATTTCTTCTGCAGCTTGGGTTATCTATTCGCCCTCTGATGAGTTGGTATCTATGCATGGGGTAAGCCTCGGTCAAACAACAAACAACATTGCAGAGTATAGTGCAGTGATTGAGTTATTATCTGAATCTATTTCATTTGGGATTCGGAGTTTGATAGTGAGGTTATATTGTGAACTCGTTGTATTACAGCTTAATAGAGTATACGCCATTAGAAATCTAGTTTTATTGAGATTATTTTTTAGAGTGCGTCTCTTGGAACGTGAATTTGACTATATTGAATATCAACATATTCCAAGATCTTTAAATACATTAGCAGATGCAATTGCTTCTCAAATGTTAAATAGACATGTGCAATAATCATACAAGTAAATTTAGAAACATTCCATAACATGTTTAACAAGAAAATCCGGTAATAATGATATCATATAATATAGGAGTGTGTCAAAATATACATCGTCCTCGATCATAGGTTGAAAAACACCTTATGATAGGGAAAAATGATAAGCACAAAAAGCAAAATGTCATATGTGACTACAATAGGCGATCATCCCATCACTGGTGATGATCTCAATACGAAACGACTGCACGGGCCACCTTACAAATGAACCTCGTAAAAGGTCCTGGGACCCCAATCAAATAGCACTAAAGTCGACAAGGGATGTCATCTATGCTGGTCTCTGGAATGTCCCCTGTCAAGCGCTCTAGATGACTCTCCAACTCGGCCAAAGTCTCTGCTGATTCATCTTGTGGGGCTGGAGCCGGTGCAACTGGTTGTTTCCTCTCGTAAGGCCGGAGAGCGGCTGGTCGCCGTGGGCCCACATCTGCATTTGAAACTTTTATTATCAGTTTTGGGACGATATAAAAA